>AFIY01000079.1:0-15139 GCA_000223825.2 Zymoseptoria passerinii SP63 | reverse complement strand
TAATATCAAATTGATATCAATTTAATATTAAATAGGAACGAGGAAGAGGAGCAAATTTAATATCAAATTAATATCAAATGGGAACGAGGATAAGTAGTGAATTTAATATCAAATTAATATCAAATTGACATTAAATAGGAAGGGACACCTAGGCCGCTACTCTAGTACTACTTGAGTAAGCTTAGTCTATCTAGTTTGGCCCAAATTTGCTTAGTACATCTAGCTTTCAAGTATTTAGTAGGCATTTCAATTCTTGTAATTCGACCTATAGGAGAGATATCTTATAGTCGCTTTAGGCCTTAGTTATAGAGCCTACTATATATACGCTGAGCTACCAATCGTCCGATTAGCTCGGTAATAGCATGGCAACCCCTGCACTATGAGTCTTGGCACCCAAAACACCTTGTGAAGGCCAGTAAGCGCACAGACGATACATTGAACGCATCGCTTCCAGCCCACCTCGGTTAGATGCGGTCGCAATTTCATCCTCCACGATGTTGTCGTATTAGTCGTTGTCGTCAAGCACTTGCGTGCTAAGTAGCATTTGTAGCGAGTCAAGCCCGACTTCCGTCTCGTCCGTCAAGAAGTCTCCCTGCGCCTCCGCTTGCTTATCGTCTTTACCGAAGTCTAAGACGAGATCGATTCCCTCGGCCTGCGACGCTAGGACCAAGAAATTGTGCTATAGTCAGGTGATTGGGTCCTCACGCTCCGATGTACCACTGCCGGAGCAAGAATGCAAGTCTCTCAGTAGGAAATTACAGAGCGCAGGCCACTCTAGCCCAAATTAAGCACCTCCCCTCCTCTATCAGCGTAGAAGCAACACCGTGCTAGCAAACCTCGACGAGCACCGTGTCTGCTTCAACCACCTCGACGACAGGCTACTTCTTACCAAAATCGACATTTCCATATAGAACAGCGTTCCTTACAACACTACCCTCCTATCACGCACGCCTTTCCAATCTCTACATTACAACAACATAGACATCCAAAGGTGCCCGGCCTACCCCGGAGAAGGACGCGCAAGCGCTACGTGGAGCTGCTTAAGAATAAAGGCAGCGCACCCTCGATACCTTCATTAGCTGTACTGCCACATTGAACCGGGAAAACGCTGGTAGATTATCAAATCCTACGGCAATCTCTTATCCTTTTGGCGGGTAGAAGTGCATTTCGCAAGCACCGAATGCTCTAGCTGTGCACAACATCACACTATCGGATGAGATCGAATTTACCGACACCGAGGCGGTTGCATTTACGGGGGCTCACACAGACGCGGTACATACTGTTCATGCACGTCAATAGGCGGCATTACGGGGCCAGAGGGCGGCCGCATGTGCCCGCCGCCTGATCGATCGTCTTTGCGAAAAAATGGTCACCAACGGCGGAGGCTGATGGCTAACATGAGGACATTGTATAGTCGCTCAAAGATTTGCATATGCAGGGCAATAACTCTAGAAAGGATACAGTTATGGTTGGAAGAAAGGGTCCCACGTTGGAGCAACAAGTAATCCTGCGGCAGAAGGGGCGCCACCGTCGCTACAGGTTGCCGAACGACGACGACCTGAAGGCAGATACAGCAACGGCAATAGGCATCCTACGATGGATCGAGGCAGCGGACAAGGATGCAATAGACGCGGTCGGACAATAGACGCGGTCGAAGCTGGCCAATCGCGGCTCCGGGCAGATCCGTATGTTGGCGGCATGTATAGCGGCTTGATCAGCGACATATGCTAGTAGGTCTGGTCGACGGTGTAGTCAGCAACATGGTTGACTGCGATGTGCGGAGATTTTGCGATGATGGTTACTAGCGGCGGCTACTGGCGGACAAATGAACATGGCAGTCGCTCAATGTTTGAATGCAGACGCTAATGTATGATCTAACATACTATGGAAATGCTTCTCTGTCCCAAAAGCTGGTCTCGCCGACGAGCTCCGACCCCTCCGGTTCGTCGCCGATTTGGTCGTATGGCACACAGTTGATGTGCTGCTCTGCATTCTTCTGGTCGGGCTAGGTGCGACATTGAACATCCAAGTGTGGCACAGCATAATAACTGTTGTATACTTGATCAGCAGGAGGGGCCATGGCCGGCATGCTGATGAAAGAGCGCGACGTTGTGATCCAAGAACGTGCCCAGCGTGCACGCTCCTGCCACTCCTTTTGCTTGTATGGTAGCTCTGGCGGTAGAAATATCGTGCTGTGTTGGTGAGGTCTGCGCTGGTGGTGTGGTGAAGTCGTGCCTGTGCTAATGAGGTAGTCGTGCATATCGCTCTGCATGATGGTGCTGATGCTGCTCGTGCGCTTGAAGTCCTCGTCGCGCTGAGGAGGTGATCGTGCTTGTCGCTCTGCGTTCGTGCGTGCTCGTGTGCGCTGAGTCGCTAAGGTGGTCTGCGTGGCGCTCGCGAGGTGAGAAGGATGTGTTTTATCGTTGCTGATGTGTCCATTCTTACATGGTGTAGTTGCTACTGCTGAGCGTTCCATTGTTCTCGTGTTCTCAAAGTGCTCACTGCTCTTGCTGTGCGTGAAGCCTCGCCGTGCTGGGTGTAGGTTGTCGAGGGCGTCGCCGCTAGTGGCTGAAGCTTATGGCGTGAGTGGGGGCGTGAGTCCACTGCAGTAGTAGTCGTGTCGAGGTTGTATCTGCGCGGGGGCACTCGTGCGCTGCTGAGACGATTATCGAGTCGTGATGGTTGCTCTGCAATGCTGACTGTCGAGCCGCCGAGCTGGTAGTCCAAGCAGTGGTGCCACTGCCTGCATCACTGCGCTACTGCTCTACGCGAAGAAGGCAGGCATTATCCTTCTCCTTGCGCTACTGCTTTACGCGAAGAAGGGAGGCATTATCCTTCTCCTTGTGTTTTGGCCACTCGCGCGAAAGGTGAGGCTGAACGCCAGTCGATTTCGCTCCAGTTGAACAGACTATGGCCGACCGACCCGCCGAGTCATTCAGGCTGATCGGACTCTTGCTCTTCGTCATCGCTGCCGCTGCCGCGAGTGGGAGTTGTTGTGCTGCGCTGCTTTAATTTGTTGCGCTTCAGATCTCGTTTGCTCATCTCGGAGCCTCGCAGTCATGCTCGTTGAGGGTCTGAGTGGGTCCTCTTCGCCAGAAGCTGAGTGCTTTCGGTCAATTTTCATTCATATTTGGAACGACTGGCCTAAACAGTATCCTGTCGAAAGGGCGCTCTTCATTTGGTACCTTGTGCTGAGGAATGTTGTCGTGTGGCGGGAAAAGTGTCGTTCCAGTTGAGGTCTGGGTTCGTGGAGATGCGCGGGGTAATGTTCGAGTCGATATCTTTCCGCTGCTGTCCTGCGCTGAAGGAGGCAGGCATATCGTTGAGAGTCTGTCTCCGGCCTCGGTCTGGGTCGGCGTTTACTTGCGTGTGAACGTGGTCGAACCCCGGGTTGTTGGTGCCTTCCGCGCATGGCTTGCATCGCGGAGACGGTGGAATCGTCGTGGAACTGGGGCCCGGCAACGGCATATTGTACCTCCATTGCTCCGCTCAAACCGCAACACACAACACGGACCCCGGTAGCTTGGACTGTATAGCAGAAGCTAGAGGGCCAACGAATTGCCAGCTCTCCGATTAACTTGTAGACATGTCTATCCTCGAGATACATGTCCAACAAGTATGA
This sequence comes from Zymoseptoria passerinii SP63, assembly GCA_000223825.2. Lineage (NCBI taxonomy): Eukaryota > Fungi > Ascomycota > Dothideomycetes > Mycosphaerellales > Mycosphaerellaceae > Zymoseptoria > Zymoseptoria passerinii. Next base: position 11,517 of record AFIY01000079.1, on the reverse strand, counting down.
CTCTCGGTATAGATCGCGCCAGCGAAAATCTCCGACAAAGACCAGGCGAGAGACATTGACATGATAAGAAGCACAGCATGTTAGCTAGTATTAAATTATACTCCAACGAAACCTACTGACCTGATGATGATTGGAGGTAGTAAAGCTCTGGGTCTTCTCCAAATCCTCCATCAATATTTGACGCGAGTCCTTTCCCATGCGAACCTCAATGTCCACCACATCTCTCACTCTCCATTACACTCTCCACCCAGGATGAACCGCACCTCCGCCCTCCACTCTCTAATCTGACCCGCCATGCCCCCTCGCACCCTCGCCCGGAGTACGCTCTACTTCTTCATCGGCGCCAGTACCCTGATCATGCTCAATGACAACTTCGTCGAAATAACCACCATCAACGGTGCCTCCATGTCACCCACCCTCTCCCCCGACTACGCCAGCACCGCCGCCCGCGACACTGTCCTCTGGAACAAAGCCTACCCAACACGTAATCTCCGACGAGGAGACGTCGTCCTGTTCGCTTCACCTACTGACCCCGAGGGTACCGTGGTTAAGCGAGTGGTTGCCTTGCCGGGAGATGTCGTCCACCTCAATTCGCGCAGAAGACCAGCGGACGCAATGAACGGACGGGAGAACCCGGCGGCGAGGAGGTGGGACGTCATATACCATTACGGTCGGGGGAAGGTGGAAGTCCCGCAAGGGCATTTATGGGTGGAAGGTGACAACGCGGAAAGCACGGTGGACAGTCACACTTATGGGCCAGTGAGCAGGGCGTTGGTAATGGGCAAGGCAGTGGGGTTGGTGTGGCCTTTATCGAGGTTGGCAGAGAAGCCTTGGGAGAATTGGAACGGAGGGCGCACGAAAGTGCGTCAGCGGCCGGCGGGAGCGCAGTGGGGAGATGAGTGGGATTGATGAGATGGAATGAAGACTTTCACAACGGGTCGCTGTGATGCTTTCTTTGATGGTCGCGGCTACTCTGGACAACGCTGGCCTACTTCTTCCCGAACACGACCTCAATCTGCTTCAGTAAAGCGTCCGTTACTTGCTGCGTCGATGCAGTACCGCCCATATCCTTCGTGCGGGTCCCGGGATTGCTCGTCACGTTCTCAATGGCTTGCATCAAGTCGTCTGCGACTTGATCGAGCTCGCCCTTTCCAAGCCACCGGACCATCTCCGCGGCTGACCAGAAAGCGCCGACTGGATTTGCAATGCCTTGGCCTGCAATGTCGGGCGCGGAGCCGTGAATAGGCTCGAACATGGAGGGGTACTGCCGTGTTGGGTCGAGGTTGGAAGATGGAGCAACACCGATCGAACCGGCGAGCGCGGCGGCGAGATCACTCAGGATATCGGCGTGAACTGGACAGGTCTTGTCAGTACGCCAAAACACTCACGGGATACAGAACACTCACGATTCGTCGCAACAATCGTATCCAAACTCTCCGGCCTGTTCACCATCCTCACCGTCATCGCATCCACCAGCATCTTATCATGCTTGACCACCCCCTCATACTCCTTCGCCACCTCATAGAATACCTTATCCCACAACACCATTCCATGCCTCTGCGCATTCGACTTGGTCACCATCGTCAACAACTTCCTCGGCCTCGACTTTGCCGTCTCAAACGCGAACCTCACGATCCTCTCGATGCCCACGCGAGTGAAGATGGACACTTCTGTAGCTACAGTATGAGGACTATTGTCGTGGGTTGTGCCGCCTTGCCCGGCATATTCGCCCTCGCTGTTCTCGCGGATAATGACCCAGTCGAGATCCTGAGGTCGTTTCTGACACTGCGCGAGAGGAGCCGTGGTACCAGGTAGAATTCTCGTTGGCCTCACATTGACATACTGATTGTTGTACTTCCTAATCGGCAGGATAAGGTTCCAGAGAGAAATGTGGTCGGGGACAGAAGGCCAGCCCACAGCGCCAAAGTAGATTGCGTCGTGCTTGGCGAGTTGTTGCATTCCGTCTTCGGGCATGTACCAGCCGCGTTCGAGGTATGCTTTGGAGGACCAGTCGAAGGTGGTGAAGTTGAAATTGAAGGTTCCCACGACAGAAGCAAGTTTGAGGAGAATTGCTTCGGCTGCTTCAGTGATTTCGGTGCCGATACCATCGCCGGGGATGGAGGCAATGTTGTAGGTTGCCATGCTGAGTATGTTGAGTGGGTGTTTTGAGTCAATGGTCGTGCATTGGGAAGGAGAGATGGACCACGGTATGTATTCACTTTGACGGTAATGTGAGTGAGAGTGAGAAACCCAAGTGCTATTCATCGCCTGACGCTTTGCTATTCATCGCCTGAGAAGTTACGTGCATTGGACCCTGGATTGCGAAAATCTTCACTTTGCCCTCCATCGCGATATTAACATAACCGCATAGGGTGAGCGTAATTAAACAGTGTGTAGAGTATAGTGTTGTATCGTGCGAACAAGCTCGTATAATTTATATATGCCCTCCATCGCGATATTAACATAACCGCATAGGGTGAGCGTAATTAAACATCGAGGTAGTTTATATACTAGTAAGCTCGCGGTATTAGGGATCGCTATAGCTAGCGGTCTAGTAGCTCTTATTACTAAGGCTAAGGCTAGGTAGGATAATACTAGTAAGGCTACTACTAATAGTTCCTATAGTAGTAAAGCTAGCTCTAAGAATAAGGCTAAGGGTATTAGCGGTATTAACCTAATAGTAGAGGTATCGTTTAAGAGCTCTATAGATAATATTACGGCTAGTATTAATAATATTGCCGCTAAGGCTACTATTAATAATACTACTACCTATATAGCGGCGGTGCTATTAAACCTACGGCTAGTTAAGACCTTACTATCGCCGCTATACTAGCGCTTCTAAGGGTTATAGTTCGTCTTATATCTATAGCCGAGTCGTTATAAGGCTAACGCTAACGATAGTAGAAGTCGTAATAATAGATTACTAGGCTCCTTATTACGTCGACGTACTATTGCCGCTTCCTTAGTATCTTAAGTAAGCCGCTCCGGTCTAGTTATCTTATACCTATTGCTCTTAGGGCTATATTACTACTACTTCTACTTATTTATATATATAAGGGGGTCGTAGATTATCGTCGCCGTAATCTTAGGTAGTAGCCGGCTACCTAGAAGGATCTATACTACCTTCTCGAAGATAGTATAGTTAAGCGTTAGCGGTAGACTAGAGGTTGTCTAGCCTATAAGATATACTCCTATCTCGTATAAATAAGGCGTACTAGTACTTCTACTTTATAATCTACTTATTCGTTATCCTTAACGTATCCTCGTATACGATACCGACGACCCTTAACTAGAAGGGGATGTCTCTAAACTATTTAGAAGCGAGGCCCTTAGCCTTAGTAATAGACGCCTTATACCGATTAATAAGGTAGTCGTAATAGGGCTCTATCGAGTTAAAGAGGCTAAAGATATCCTTCCTTACGCTTTAGCTATACCTTTAATCCTCTATATATATCCTTATACGGTAATGTCGTTATAATGCCGTAACTATAGATATACTTCGTCTACGCCTTTATATAGATTCTTCTCTTAGTTCTACTATATATTCGGAAGGTAGATGTCGTAGAGGTAGATCTACGCCTTCTTCTTATCTACTATTAATAGCGTCCTCTTATCCGTAAAGGAGTCTACGAGGTCTTCTTCGGCGCTAGCCTTATATACTATATATAAGCGTTCGAAGTCGTCCGGTATTAGTACGTCAAGGTAGGCTCTATAGCCCTAGAGCTACTTCTTAGTTACCTTCTTAGTTATTAGCTTCTTACTATACGCTCTCGGAGGTACGATATTTACGTAGAACTTCGTATCGGTATTACTCTTAACAGCGGTATTTATATAATAGAGCTAGTATAGTACGCCTAGAAACACCGCCTTAAAGGACTTCTATATCTACCTATTACGGTCGTATATTATATATAACGGCTCGTTAATTAATCTACTACTATACCTATAGGAAGCTACCCTTAGTCTCGTCTAGTATAAGGACGTAAAGTATAGGTAGGTAGATACTAGTACGCGTACGAATTACTAATACTATTAGTAGTATACTATATTAATTCGTCTTATAAGTATAGTTAACGAGCTAAACGTCGCTATTGTCCTTAAAGATCTATAGTAGCTCCGGATTAACCTACGCTAGTCCTTTAAGAGTCTATATTACGTCGTCCTTTAATAGTAGACTATACTAATATCCTTCGTCCTATAGAGTCTTTAAAACCCTCTAGATTAGCATAAGACCGTTAAGTTACTTAAGGCGTATTAAATACAGGGAATACTATACGTTATAGATATCCTTAAGTACCTAAGGAGTAGTATAGCCGTCTACTAAGTCTATAGTAAACTACCTCTTATACTAATATCGTAGCTCCTTCGTAGATATACTAGCCTTACGTCTATTAGCTAAGAAGTCGTATATCGCCTAGCTACGGCCGATACGACGATATAGAGGTAGTCTAATAACCTCTATTATAGGATAATTATAGTATAGCTATCGACTAAGGGATATCTTCTACTTAGAAGTTTCCGGTAAGGACTTATCTACTAACGATACTACTATCGACATAGGACACTATATCTTCTTCGAAGGCGTCTTACAAACGATAGTAATACTAGCTATATTAAGCCTTTCCCTTCTTCTTACTATATCTATATTACGAACGCCCTTCGAGTATATCTACTACTAGCTAATAATAATACCCTTCGTCTTATCCGCGCCCTTTAGTCGAATAGCCTCCTAGCTAGTCTCCTTCGTATGCTAATAGAGCTATGCTTCTATAGCTAACTAAGAAGGAAACTAGAGACCTTTAATATCTAGTAGAGTAATAGTATTAAAATACGACGTACGGTAACTACTATAGCTACATTCGAAGGTAGTCTTATTAACTAGAATCCGGTATGTAGTAACGCTTCCTTCGATACTAATACCGCTAATACTTCCTTCGATATTATTACTATCTTTACTACTCTTATTAATATCCTTCCGCTAACTAAGCCCTCGATAGATACTATATATCTTACGCTCCTTTAATACTTAATACCTCCTCTTTCTCCTACTACTCTAGTATATCGAACTCCTCCTTCCTCCTATAGTATCTTACTATTGTTCTTATCCTTATTCTTATCCTTATTAAGAAATGCCCGCTCGTAGCTAGAAGGCGGCGCGGCGGTAGCTATAGCTATAGTAGTAGTAGTAGCTATAGCGGCAGCGGTAGATACGGCGGAAACAATAGGAGGTATAGTATACTAAGGTAATAACGAGGACGCGGGATAGCGGCCAAAACACGTCGAGAATTACTATAAATACAGGTGAGAAACGCGACACGCGTGGGAAAACGTCCCGTGCACGTGACTTCTCAGGCGATAAATAGCAAAGCGCCAGGCGATGAATAGCACTTGGGGTGAGAAAGAGCTGTGGTGGAAGTGCCTAATCGTTTTTCCCGAGTCTGTGCCCCACATTGCCATTGCGGGCACATTTCAGGCGGGCTTCACAATGCCAATGACACTTGATCTCCACGCCCTTTCAATCCTCTTTTCGATATTGTCACTGCGGCGGCACAGCATGGCAAGGGAAGCAAATTGAACTATCCATCGATGACTCGCCGACAGTAGGATGGTACACACGCCTTCTTTATGGGACTCTGGAATGGATCAAAAGAGCAGCAGGGACAGTCTCATACGCCATCCAGGCCATGTCTACAATGCCCTCGGACCGTTCAAGACTGGTAGTCCTCAACGCAGGCTTGGCTCAGTGAGTACTCCTCACTGTCGACCAGTGCTTGCCAGCCGACGGGTAGTCCTGAGTCAGGCGAGGAGTTTGAAGAGGAGGCTGGTCTTTGCCAACTAGTCGTCCGGGTGGCGTGGTTGGCGTAATAGGTTCTGTCTTCGCTGTCGACGAGTTCTTCCCAGTGGGGAAGCAATGTGGGCTGCGTGCTCGAACGGACTCCTTTGGTGGGTACGGTAGCTGTCATATCTTGCGAGCCACTAGAGGATGGAACACTGGTGTTGTCTGGGCGTTGACTCGCATTCGTGGGCGTGCGAGCGCTGTCGGCCATGGTCTTCGAGAATCGCCGCCTGCCTCCCAAAATAGACCGATTCCCAATGGGCGGGTTGAGCGTGCTGCAGTTGATGAGAGATAATGTCGTTGCAGGCTTCTTTAAGTAGATGACAACGACACACACGGGGACAGACGGCTCAGACCCTTGGAATGCCTCGACCAATTCAGCATACAAGAATCCCGCAGCGCCTCTTTGCACCGCAAGATACGTACTGCGGGTTGAAGCAACTCATGCAGAGTAAAGATTGCACGCAAAAACACACGGTGCGGATCCCAATGTTGCTCTTGTGACCACGCCTGAGTTTGCCTCCTGAGGGCTTTCTGGCATTCGACTGCGCCGCCCGATTCGGACTGCACGACTTGACGCAGGTCAAGTCTGTCGGCGCGGGTTTGTCCTGAAGTCGAGCAGGAAAATGCAAGAGGCTCTGAGGTCTTCGCTTCGATGATAGGAAGTTGTGAGAATTTGCAACAGAGCACATGGGATTGCCCTGCTGGTGCTGCGTGAAATGTGAAAACCTCGATCATGGAAGGCACTTACTTTGATGAGAATGCAGTGATCGCAAGACCTCTACCTTATCTCAGCATCTTCTCATTCTGTACACCTCTAATCGCTGTCATTGGCGTCGAATTCGAAGCCGCTGGCGGCTCGTGCGGTCAGGGAGTATTGATTAGAGAGGGCGCGCCTTCTCTGATGCGTGCTGCCTGCCGCGTCGATGGGAGCTGGAGTGTGTAGGCTACTAGTAATCGCGAGTGGTGATCGAGCGAAGCCTCACAAATGATGACGGCAGAAGATGTGTTCGTGAGCCTCGATGTGATGGTGATGAAGAGAGAGTGGAGTCTCGACAGATATGTTCCCCGGAGCGGAGGAGCTGCGTGTCCCTCCCTTGCAAGGGTCCAGATCTTCGTGCTCGAAACATTTACATAGGTACCCAATCGACCACAACTCCTGAACCACATCCTTTCGATCCTCAATCCCCTAGCATATCACCGCGAACATGGCCGCTCAAGCTTACAAGCCCGGCTCGACCTACTTTGAAGATCGCAAATCCTTCAACGACGTCTCCATCAACTCCGACGACTCGATCGCCACAACCGCCTTCCTCGAAGCCGCCGAAGCTCTCACGGGACTCTTCGATGTGCTCGGCAGCGCGGCCTTCAAGCCCGTGAAGAACGACATGACGGGCAACATCACCAAGATTAGGAATCGTCAACTCGAGAGTCCAATGGAGTCGGAGACGCTGCAGGATCTGGTAAGGAATGAGTTGAAGATCAAGAAGCACACGGCCACTGAGGGATTGTTGTGGCTGGTGAGGTAAGACTATGGATATAGTCTTATGCGAACCAAAAAATCATCATACTGACGAGGCTTGTCCGACAGAGGCCTCGACTTCACCGCCCAAGCCCTCCGGCAAAACGTCTCCCGTTCCGATGAAGAGCTCTCCCAATCCTTCCGCGACGCCTACGGCCAGACCCTCAAGAAACACCACTCCTTCATCATCAAACCGATCTTCTCCGCCGCCATGTCTGCCACCCCCTACCGGAAAGATTTCTACGCGAAGTTGGGGGATGATCAGCCAAAGGTGAACAAGGAGTTGGATGCGTGGTTGGTGGGGTTGGAGAAGAATGTGGCTATTTTGAACAAGTTTTTGGCGAGTCCGGAGGCGAAGTGGTAAGAGACAAGTCGATGAGAGGATGAGATGCAGAGGCATGGGAGAACGGCGTGGGAGGAGCTGGGTCGGTCAATTAGGGAGATGAATGCGCAGGAAGCATACACGGCTTTGAACCTTTGGAATGCTCTACACTATGTGAATTCCTGAACCCATGTCCTCTATCAGCACCGTCATGTCTTCGGGTGGCTCATCGGAGGCGAGAGTGCCCGCTTCAAGACACCACAGAAGCTCGAGAACACCACATGAACCTGCCCCTGTAACCATCTGACTTCCACTTTTCCGTCTAGACAGGTAATCTTGACCGCCAACGCCACGGGTTCCTCTTCTTCACTCTCGCTTTCACTCCCACTGCCCTCTTTCATCTCCGTGTCCTTCTCGACCTCGTTCCCATTCCCTCCGGCCTCACCACCAACCTTCACCCTCCCTTCCTCCTCAAACTTCTTTCTCCTCCTCGCCGCCCTACTCCACACATTCTCCTTGGCGATCATCACTCCTTCCCCTCTTCCCTCTTTCCACTTCCACCTCACATCCAATCCCTTCACCAACTCATCCACTTTTCTCCCCATCTCTTCCCTGCCCAACCCTTCAATCTTGACACTCCACTCCGTCGGCTGCGGCAGCACACTGATCACCAATTCCCCATGCCGTCCAACATCATTCCTCAACCTCCTATTAACAAAGCTCCACGCTACACCCCAGCGCTTCGTCCCTCGACCAGGCTGCAGACTCGTGACCGCGAAATTCGAGATCCCCTCCTCCTTCAACTTTCCGAGCACCTGCTGTAGTGAAGAGAGTTTACTCAGCATAGCAGTATACCACTGTACCCTCTCCCTCGTCACTAACGAGTCCTTAAGTATCCTCAGCACGAACGCCACATCTCCACCGGGGTAAATCATCTCGTTATCCGCACCGGTCAACACGGGCGTAGGATCGCTGGCAACGTCGGGTGAACGTTTCGTTGCGGAGAGAAAGTCCGCGTGCGAGTCGTAGAAAGGCGGGTTAGTCATTACAAAGTCCAATTCCTCGATTCTCAGCATATCCAACGGCACCAGCGGGTCTTCGGGCGACATCCGCTTCAATTTGATGCGATGGACCAATCTATTGTCTATGACGTTGCGGTTGGCATGTTCGAGACTCTCGGCGTTGATGTCGGTTCCAAGCATACGCCATTTCTCCCGAGTCGAGCAGGCTAGCAGAGCGTAGATACAGCTTGCTCCGACGCCGATGTCTAGACCTGTAACTTCTCGGGCTGGGTCCGGTGTGTCGCGGAAGGACGGAGAGGAGGTGTCGAGGAGGTCTTGGATCCAGCGGACGTAGTTCCAGCGCACGGGGATTGGTGGGCAGAGACGGTCATGAGGGAGGGTGAGGCGGAGGGAGAAGTCTTGAGCGAGGAGAGAGATGGAGAGTTGTCTAGTATCTGAAATTAGCGTTTGATTGGAAGAATTTGCTTATATACGTTTGTAATGATAGACTTACTGCACGACTTTCGGGTTTTTGAAGTCGATGAAACCCTTTCGTTTGGCGGGCGCAATAATGGCGGCGAAGTCGGGTGAAGACTTTGCGAGTTGGTCAAAGTCGACGTCTTGCGAATAGTAGGGTATGTCTTTCATGACAGGCCGTGTCGAAGAGATGGTCTGATGAAAGTGTAATTGAGACGACTGAAAGTCGATGAACGAAGTGACGTTCAAGCTGGAGAAGTAGAACTGCTCAACAGCTCAACCTTGCACAGCAGCGCCCACGAAGCAACCAACGACGAGACGAAGCGAGATCGCTCTTTGATCTACGAATACTCAAATAGCCGGAAAAAGACGCATGGCAGTCGGCAACAAAGGTAAGCCATGAAGTGAAGTGACAAGGTAATGTTGAACTCAAATCTTTTGAACGAGACACACACTATTCAAGATCTACACGCTTTCCATGTCCACGCATGCTGCGGTACTGTTCGAATGTGAAGCAAGGAAGGTATCGCAAATAATGCGCCCAGAACGCCACGGCATCGCCATGCCTTTTCCCATGAATCCCAGAAATCATCGTCGCCGTGGTGTCCAACACTCTATACATCATCACATCTAAAAGTCCTCATCGAAAGCAAAGTCGCCGTTCATGACAGGTGCTGGCTCGGCGTCAGCTCCCTCGGCCTTTGCGGCCTGCTTCTTGATGCTGTCCATGACACCAGCCTTCTGGTAGTCTCCGACACGCTTCTCGAAGAAGTTGGTCTTGCCTCCGAGGGAGATGTTCTCCATGAAGTCAAAGGGGTTTGTGGCGTTGTAGTGCTTTTGGTTGCCGAGAGCCAGGAGGAGACGGTCGGCGACGAACTCGATGTACTGGCACATGAGTTTGGCGTTCATTCCGAGGAGCGCACATGGGAGAGCGTCTGTGAGGAACTCCTGCTCGATGACGACGGCCTCGGTGATGATATCCTCGACAACCTGGTTTGATGGCTTGTTGTTGAGGTGGGAGAACAGCAGACAGGCAAAGTCGGTGTGCATGCCCTCATCACGGGAGATGAGCTCGTTGGAGAAGGTGAGTCCAGGCATGAGACCACGCTTCTTCAACCAGAAGATGGATGCGAATGATCCGGAGAAGAAGATGCCCTCGATAGCGGCAAAGGCGATGAGACGGCAGGCAAAGGTGGAGTTCTTGTCGGAGATCCATCGCAGCGCCCAGTCGGCCTTCTTACGGATGCATGGGATGTTGTCGATGGCGTTGAACAGATATGTGCGCTGCTTGGGCTCGCTGATGTATGTGTCGATGAGGAGGGAGTATGTCTCGGAGTGGATGTTCTCCATCATGATCTGGAAGCCGTAGAAGCAGCGGGCCTCGGGTATTTGCACCTCTCCGCTGAAGCGCTCAATGAGGTTCTCATTGACAATGCCATCCGAGGCAGCGAAGAAGGCCAGGACGTGGGAGATGAAGAATCGTTCGTCGTCGTTGAGACGCTTGTTCCAGTCGTGAAGGTCCTTGGAAAGATCGATCTCTTCGGCGGTCCAGAAAGAGGCCTCGGCCTTCTTGTACATTTGCCAGATCTGTTGATGTATGTCAGTCCGATGTCGAAAGTGCCTCACGTGCTGCACGCGTGCGCGTCGCGTCGTGCACATTTTTTCTTTCTCAACTCACTTCGTGGTACTTGATCGGAAACAGCACGAACCGCTGACCGTTCTCCTGTAGTATGGGCTCATCCTCCAAGTCCTCCTTGCCTGATGTTGCTGTGACTGCTACGACCTCTTCCTCGGGCAGCTCGGGGATGCCCTTGATCGGGACGGCGACCTCGTCGGATGCGTATTTGGCCTCGATGTTCTCCTTGTCGGCCTCGGACGATTCGAATTGAGGCTTCTTGATGGGCGATTCCATCTTGAGGGACTCCATCGCGGAGGTGGCCTGGTGGAGTTGAGTTAGCGATGGATGTCTTGAAGATTTCGTGGCGACCACGTCATTGTCCAACCTTCTTGGAGGGGGTGGTTTGCACGCTCATGTTGTGTGGGTATCGATGCTGTCGCTGAAGAGGGAGTGAAGTGGCAACGAGACAAGCAAGAGACAGAGTCGGTGTGGTGTGAGGTCGGAAACAAAGGAAGACGTGTGGGCGAGAGGTCGAGTAGAAGTAGCCCGAACAAAGTCGCGTCCCCATCGCGCTGTTTACGCGGGCAAAGCCGCCGGGACCGTGCCCACGCGATTCCGCGTTTCATCTCACTTCCACAGCACCTTCCCCATCGATGCACTTCACGTCATGATCAGGGATCGACTGCGTTCCGTAAGGAGCTCGTAAATTTTTAGATATAGGGAAAAAACTAAAGGAGTTTC
>AFIY01000080.1:0-24803 GCA_000223825.2 Zymoseptoria passerinii SP63 | reverse complement strand
AGCTATTAAATCTATATATAAATCTATATATAACGACTACTTATAAGGCATTCGCGTAGTAATACTATAATTAGCGATGTTTTCTGACTATTTTATCGATAAATATTAGTCTAGGGGTGTGGGCCATTTGGGCTGCCCCGATCAATCCTTCCTCGCCGACTCTCTGCTGAGATAGCCATGCTGTACTCCTCCATTTAAGTGCAGTAGGCATATGTAGTATCGCCTTCGATTTTGTAATTGATAGCACATATATGTTCATCTTTCAGGTCTGGAAACGGGTGGGCTGTGTAGCAAGGAGTACCGGAGTACTATCAATATATATATCGTTAATGTCTGCCCAGCTTGTTCTCAGGATGCAACCTACGCAATCTTGCATTACAGTATTGGCGTCATTGTAACAAATGCCCTTGGGATAGTCGTCGGAGGTGATACATTTCTGGTATATCGAGTCAGCGGTGTCGAAGTGGAGATGTATGAGTTTAACACACTCCGGGCTGGTTTGGATCCGGGGCGGCGGCTGACAAGCTGATCACAATGCTCAAAGTCGCGGTGTAGAGCGTGGTGGGAAGCTTCATGGTCGTCTTGGAAAGGGGAGCAAGTCGTAATCGAAAGGGCACGTGCGTTTCAAAGAACGACGGGCTGGCAGGTTTCGTCAGGCTCGTGAGGGTAATGCTTGAGTCGTGTTGGAGGCTGACTTGTCAGGCTCAAAGATCTGTTGAAAGCAAGGAAGAGGTAAGGATAGCAATGGAGAAGCGACTGGAGCTTTGTGGTGGAATAAATGCAAGTCGGCAAGAGATCAGGAGGCACTCCGAGTAAGCTTATATACAGCCCAGTGCCGACTCGTCCGCCGACATCAAGCACGAGGATGCGAAGCTCATCACCAGCACGCCCCAGCATTTTCATTTTTTGTGCCCAAAGCAGGAATGCGCGAGCTCTGGGTGATACCGAATGGCGATGTTGGCTCGAACAGGGTGTATGCAGGGTGATCGTAGGTGAGAACCGAAACCGATGCAATTCACAGGCTGTAAACCAAGAGTCACAGGCAACGGTGCTATTCATGCGATACGAGTCCTCGTTCAGCATTGTCGGGAATCCTGGTAACCGGCGCCATGATTATCAGGGGTACACGGGCCGCTGACGCAGGGAATTGAATGCCGATTGTCGGCATCTCACAGAGGTCCCGGTGATTTTGATGGGTCGTTCGGACGTGTTGAGATCGGTGCACGGCAGAACTAGTATTCCCACGCCTTGGAGTGGTCGCCTTATTGGCAGGCACAAGAGGCATGCCTGGGGGCGTATTGAACCTCATCCCGGCATTCAGGCCATGAACCTCTAGATGCGCCGTTTGTGGCCACGAAGATCGTCAGATGGGGCCAGTGAGCAGTCCTTTCTTTTTCAGCGCGCCACAAGGCACTTGGAGGGTTTCCCCTTTGTTAGCAGAAGCCACGAATCCACTGCTGGTTGAAACGTCTACATTGAGACACGACTTGGCTTTCGCTTTCCACCTCTCCATAGTTGTCATTCGTTCTTGCCAGCAGTAGTGCACCTTTGGTTCCATTTCACAACTTCATTGTGAGCCCATGTCATTGATGAAGTGGCTGAGTATAGGTGAGTCGCAGGCGACGCCGCTGTACCACATTCCAAGGCTTGTAGGTCTGTCCCTTCAACTCGTACGCCTTGGGACTTCTGAGCAAACGCTCGGCCCAGGCACAGGTAAACCTGGCCTCTTGGAGTCAGTAGACGTTGATTGTGCAGGTCGACGGCAAGATACTTCTGTAAGGGCATCCCGACTGTGAATGGCGATGAAGCAAGCGCATTTGACAGTCTTTGCAGTCTGACTCCATATGGTGTGCGTCTGTAGGCGTTTCATCATGCGGCCTCCATCCCAGATGTGGCCTCTGGCAGAGAAGATGCAACATTCACCTTCTGCTGCATTCTGGAGGATCGTTCCTTACTGGCAGAGAGCCGTAGTCCTCGCGAAGTCGCCCTCATTGTCTCTCATGCTTTTTTGTCTTCTGCTCCAACACAGCATCAATGAGTTCTCTCGTGCCTCGCCGTCCAAAAATCACGTTGAGTTCTCGCGCCGTTCTGCCTTCCTCGTCCTTCAACATTGGATCCGCTCCAAGCTCGATAAGTAAGCTGACGACTTCAACTCTCCCCGCCGCTACCGCGTATGCGATTGCGCTTCCGTTGACATCCCAACTGCAACACTCTCTGCTCGGCATCGAGTCCAAATGTGCACCCTTGCGTGTCAGCCATCGCGTCATGTCTACGTGTCCCTCGTTTGCCGCGATCTGCAAAAAGCCCGCTTGGTTCAGTAACCGCGATAGGAAGGCTCTTCCGGGCTCTTCCGAATTCATCTCTGGCCCATACCAGCATTCGGGATTCTCGAGATTTGCAGAGTAGTCCACTGCAGTCGGGACTTTAGCCCGAGGATTTATGTTTACAAGTAGCAGCTCTGCGATTTCGATATTGCCATGCTTTACGGCTTGTTTGAGACAAATGAATCCAGCTCGAGAGCCACTGGTGAGAATCAATCTGACAACCTCAGGGCCGTGGTGAAGATTCAAAGCTAAGCCTCCGGGTCCGATCGGCCAGCCATGGTCGACAATACAGGCAAAGAAGGCGACGACGACCAGTGGCAAGTATATGCACGCTTGCTGTGGTCCTTGTAGGCGGAGTATGACCCTGATATCGCACATGCAGCAGCAGCATTACAGTCAAGAAAGGTCCTCCACCGAATTCTGGTGTTGCAAGGAAAGGACAGGAAGTGGTCCCCATCGGTAGCAGAGAACGAGTCGAGCGTAGCCGCGGCGGATCCCATCGCCACGCCCCAAAACTGCGCAAAGCCAAATTGGAAAGTGAGAAGAACCTCCCTCTGGACGCTGTTTTCACAGTGGAGGATGAGTTGGTCAGCCAAGGAGGACCTTCTCAAATGTTGTTGTCTCAATGACCCCTTGGACGCGTTCGAGTCGGTGTGTCGTGACGGAATTATTCTTTGCAAAAGCATCGCACTCGCGTTGATGGGAATGGAGAAGTTTAATCGCAATCGCCGGTAGAACTAATCAGCTGTCTTTCTCAAAAAGAAAAGGGGGGGTGAAAACGTCCTGATCCGAACCGAATCCTCGAGCGGATGACATCTTCGACCATACCTCGTTCGCTTCATACCTCATCATCCTCCCTGTAAAGATAGGATGGATGACGAGGAAGGGCAGGGAGTGGAACGGAAAGGAAACAATTGACGATTTTTGTCTCATGGCCGTTGGCGATTGTGACGAAGCATGGCAGGCTGCTCACTTCCTGCTCGTGATGGAAGTCCCATCTCACCATCCATCTCCCCGCTAATAAACATTGAGATGGGCTTCGGATGGTGGGTCGGCTAGAAATACTTGAGCCCAATTTTCAGCCGTGGTACTCGGAAGTCGTTCGGTCACGAGCGCGGTTTTATTGCGATGCAAAGCTTTGTCTCCATTCTGGGCGTCGAGAATCGGTGGCGTTCTTGCGATGCAAACTCCGTCGCCATTCTGGGCGTTGGGAATGTCGAGCGAGGTGCGAATTCGGGGAACTTCAGCGGCATCGATCACATGCGAGAATGGGCTTGTGATTCGCAGACTGTGGAATGGAATAGTTGTGCTGCGCCTGTCGGAGGCCTGCATGGGCGGCAATGGAGTCTAGACAGGACCCGACTCCGGCTTCTCCTGAGGAGTCCTCAGGAGTTGGCCTCCAGACGATGAACACCGTGAACGCATCGGAGTTCCAAAGCGTTCGATTCCAGTCAGGCTCGTTCCTTGCCACCACCTCCACCACTCTTCCATCTCCTCATTCCCGCGTCCACCACCTCATCCCCTCGACGAACTCCCACCCCCTCCTACCTCCCCCTGCACAATCCTCCCCGCTACATCCCGACTCACAATCCCCTCCTCCACACACCCCTCCAACACCTCCATCAAGTCCTCTCCACCCTGCTCCCCCGCCCCTGACCCCTCCCCACCAAACAACACCCGCGAAACCTCCCCCGCGACGATCCACCTCCCCTTCGCCTCCTCCTCAACCTCTTCCTCACCATTCGCCTTCGCGTGAGACACAGCACCTTTATAAAACGTCTGCGCGTTCTTGACGAGCGTGGGCCCACTACCCCGACTCGCGGGCAGTAAATCCGAGCCGATCATCGTGGTGAAGCGCAGCCGTAACATTTCGACGTCGCCTTTCGACTTGTACACCTCCGCTCTGCGCTCCTTGGCGTCTTGGGTGGTGTAGAGGTCCTGGGCGGTGGAGAGGGACTTCCAGCAGATGTCGGCGGGAAGATCGGAGCCTTGGCCGAGAACGTCCAGCGCCGCGAGAACCATTTCCATTCGAGCGTCGGCTTCGGCGCAGAGGAGACTTGCGTCGGTTTCTTTACCTGGGATGGCGAAGGATTCGTCGAGGCGGGAAGTGTAGGTGATGAAGTCGAGTTGGCGGGCTTCGAATTGGGCGTTTGCGTAGGCGGCGATGAAGACGGCGCGGTCGAGGGCGAGGGAGAGGGTGGCGGTGGTTTGGTCGGAGGTTTCGGGGAGGAGGCGGATGTAGGTGGGCGCTTTTTGCTCGGTGAGGGATTGGGCCATGTGGCCGAGGTTTTGTAGAGCGGACTGGTCAGAGAGGGGGACGAGAGTTGTGAGGGCGGAAAGGGAGGCGTGGACTGTGTCGAGGAGGTCGGAGGGAGAGATGGGCGTTTCGATCGTGGCTTCGGCCATGTCGGTGTCGTCTTCCGCGGCTGGTGGTGGTGCGGTCGTTGATGAAGTCATTTCTGCCGCGCCCTCTTGTGCAGCCAACGCCACGCCTCCTTCGTCGACATCAGGGAAATCCGCACGGTGCTGCTCGAACAGCACCTCCTGCCGACTCAGACAGACCGACAACAATTCCAACGCCTCCCGCAATGCCTTGCTCGCTTTGGCCTCCTCGCCATCCCCTTCATCCTCTCCATCTTCCACCAACCCCTCGGCCAAACTCGTCAACACCTGCGCCGTATTGAACAGCACATCGACATTCTCCACACTCAACTGCAACGCCCTCCGATGCGACGCCAACGTCAAGTCCAACCATGGCAGCAACTCGACCCCAATCTGCTCGACCAGGATCGGTTGCTGGGAAATCTCCAACTGCAACCGAGCTTTGTTATACGCCAAGTCGAAGGAGGAAGGATGTTTGGCCAGACCTTGGTCGTAGATGTCGAGAGCGCGGACAAAGGCTCGAGCTGATTTTTGAGGATCGCCGACGCGGTGTTTGCCTCCGGCGGACTCTTCAAAGTCGGCGGCGGACTGGAAATCGTCGGGAGTGATGAGGGAGGCGCCTTTGGGGGGTTTCTTCTTGGGTGCAGGGCGGGGGAATTGTTTGGGTTTGGAGCCGGCCATGGTGGTGGTGGTGGTGGTGTTGAGTGTGTTGTTGGGAAAGATGTGGGGTGAGTGGGTGGGTGGGTAGGTACCTTGGGATTTTTCTTCTCGATAGTCGATACCAGGGATTGGCCGAGTTTCTGCCGAAGTGTAGAACTAGAACTATTCTAGGAGGTATTCTATTGGGGGGGGGGGGGCCTTTTTTCAGTCAATCAAAATGAATGACACAGATGTAATACAGTTGTAGTATACAGCAAAAGCAATGGGATGAATCTTCTACAGCCTGTATAATAATATATAAAAAAAAAAGATGTGGTAGCCCCACCTCTCCCCATAAGAATAATAAGCGAATTCCGTCATATCGTTGTACTGGGAATCAGGTATGAGATAACGATGCTCTACTTCGTATCACTCACTCAGTGTCACCCAACCACACTGTCCTTACACCAATCCATCCACCTCAAACGACCACCACCCAACATGCCCGGCCACCCCAACCTCTACTCCTTCCCCACCACCGACGACCTCGCCCCGCACCTCCGCAAATACATCCTCGACGCCCAATCCGACGCCCTCGCCCGCCACAACACCTTCCGCCTCGCCGTCTCCGGCGGCTCCCTCCGGCTCCCTCCCCGCAACCCTCGCCAAAGCCCTCCTCGCCCCACCCAAATCCCCCGCCGACACCCCCCAATTCTCCCACTGGGAAATCTTCTACGCCGACGAACGCTGCGTGCCGCTCACGCACGAGGACTCCAATCACCGCCTCGTCCAGCAGGATTTACTGGACAAAATCCCCGAGCATCTCGGCCAGCCCAAGGTCCACCCGATCGACGCCTCGGACCTCGACGACCCCCAGGGCGTCGCCGATCACTACGAACAACTCCTCGTCTCCACCTTCGCCTCGCGCGACAGCGTCAAATTGCCGCTGTTCGACCTCGTGTTGCTCGGCTGCGGTCCCGACGGTCATACCTGCTCGTTATTCCCGGATCACGCCTTACTCCGGGAGACGTCCGCGTGGGTGCTGCCCATCTCCGACTCCCCGAAACCGCCGCCGAAGAGAATCACGTTGAGTTTGCCGGTGGTGGTGCACGCGGCGAGGATTGGGTTCGTGGCCACGGGCAAGGGGAAGAGGGAGGTGTTGAAGAGGATCTTCGAGACGGAGGAGGGGAGGGTGTTGCCGTGTGGATTGGTGAATGAGGGGGCCGAAGAGAAGTGTAGTTGGTTTTGTGATGGGGAGGCCGTGGAGGGGGTCAATTTTCCGAGGAGGGGGAGCGTGATTTAGAGCAGGAGGATATTGAGGAGGAGGATGGGGGAAGAGATGATGGTAGAATGGAGGTTGGGATAAGAGGAAGAACAGCGCGAGGGAAGAATGGGATGGGGTGTCGTTTCGCGACATGGGAATGAAAACCGCACGCGGCATGCGAGGTTTGGATAGAGCTCTCAAGGCAATCCGATCAAGGATGGGAATGAAGAATGAAACGCCACTGAAAATCGTACTTCTCAAGACGTGAAGAAATTATTCCATGACAATGCAACATTCACGCTAAAGACCTAGAACTACCGGAAATGGATCATACATGTGAAGACAGATCGAAGCTCCAAAATCATGAGCAACGAAGAGAAGAAACCCGACGTGGGAATAAACAAGGTATTGTATCATGTGTTATATCGAGGAATATGCGGACCACGAACCGGGAAACTGGCCCCTCCAGTTCGTCCCATCAGACAATGCAAGCTCCTATAATAATCCCCTCTTCCCAATGAACACATTCTACAACTTCATCCCCAACACCTGATGAACCTTCAAACTCTGCCGAATGCTCAAATCCAGCATAATCTCCTCACTCCCGCCGGGGATCGCATACGCCCTCACATCGCGATACAACCGCTCCACCTTGGCGCCCTGTCCGCCCCGACTATACGACAACCCGCCGAAAATCTGACTCGCCTCCCTCGCACAGAACTCAAACGTGACCGTCGCCTGGGCCTTCAACCCGGCGATGGCACCCCCTAATTTCAGCATCGCCTCCGTCTCGTCCATGCGTTGACATTGGAAAATCAACGACTCCATCCAATTGTAACTCGCCTCGATCTGTCGGGCCATG
Source organism: Zymoseptoria passerinii SP63 (assembly GCA_000223825.2). Taxonomy (NCBI): domain Eukaryota; kingdom Fungi; phylum Ascomycota; class Dothideomycetes; order Mycosphaerellales; family Mycosphaerellaceae; genus Zymoseptoria; species Zymoseptoria passerinii. The sequence goes on along the minus strand of AFIY01000080.1, from coordinate 17,332 downwards.
TGCGCGAGTTTCAACCGGATGACGGGGTGTTCGATGAGTTTCTGCCCGAACGTGCGGCGTTTGTGGGCGTACTTGACGGATTCTTCGTAGCAGACGCGGGAGAAGCGGAGGCATTGGATGATGATGCCGATGCGTTCGTGGTTGAAGTTGGTCATGATGACCTTGAAGCCTTGGTTTTCTTTGCCGATCAGGTTCTCCACGGGGACTTTGACGTCTTCAAAGGTCACGTAGGTGGTGCCCGAGGACCAGACGCCTTGGCAGTCCATGCGGCGAGTGCTGACGCCGCCGGCGGAGCGCTCGATGAGGAGGACGGAGACGCCGCCCATGCCATCGCCGCCGGTGCGGACGGCCGTGGTGAAGTAGTCGCACCTATCGGGTATCAAGTCAGCATTGGATTCTCAGTCGGAGATGTGAATGAACGTCTCAAAACCCACCAGATTCCATTGGTAATCCACTTCTTCTCTCCATTCACAATATAATGCTTCCCATCCTCCGTCAACTTGGCCTCACACGTCAAATTCGCCACATCACTCCCCGCATCGGGCTCCGTAATCGCCAAACAAATCCTCTTATCGCCCGCCAAAATCGCCGGCGCGATACGGTCCACCAACTCCTTCTTGCCGTGGTTGACGAGCGGCGGCATCCCGATTCCGAAGCCGCCGATGACGTTCCAGACGAAACCACGAAACCGCCGGATCCGCAGCGGGAGAGTTCGTCCGTGAGGAGCATTTCGTGGAAGAGATCCCATTTCTTCGGCTCGACCGAGGCGATCTTGTACTTGGTCAGGTGCTCCGGCCACTCGCGTTGACCCATCAGGCCGGCGAGGTATCCACGTTCGCCCATTTGTTTGTAGATCTCGTCGGGGACCTTCTTCGCTTCGTCCCACTCGGTCACGTTCGGCATGATTTCGTTTTCCACCCACTCGCGGATTTCGGCGCGGAGATCGGCGTGGGATTGGTTGAAGTAGGGGGTATGGTAGGTCTGGTACCAGGAGGGGTCGGCGTAGGGCACCATGTCGCCGTAGGCGTCCATGGGCTCGGGGATCTCTTGCGCCGCGGCTGGGCCGGGAGCGGGGGCGATGAAGCCTGATTCGGCTTGAGGGACGACGGCCTCTTTGGAGGAGGCTTTGGGGGAGGGTGGAGGGGTGGGTTCGGCGGCGGTCTTCTTGCTGTCGAGGGAGCCGACTTGGAGTTTCTTGTACTTCTTGAGGATGCCCTCGTTGTGGTACTTCCAGAATTGCCTGGAGGATGTGCGTTAGAATGGGGTCTTCGCTGGATTCTGAGGTGATCCACTCCAGCTCACAGGGCTGAGCTGAGGTTTCTCCTGGCACTCACTTGCTCGCATCCTTTCCGGCAACTCGCGTGAGAACTAACATAATGTCAGCAGCTACTCCCTAGCAATCTCCTCGTGCCCAGAAAGACCGACTCTTCTTGCCACCTGGGTGCTCATCTTGGAACTTGGTCAAGTCGTAGACGTCCTCGTCGACGATGATGTACAGGTCATCGCCCTTGTTGTGCTTGGCCACATCGGCCGTGGAGAAGGTCTGCGACATTGTGATGGTTGTCGCTGTCCGCTGTGCGCTGGTGAAGCGAGGGAGCTGTGAGGTGATTTCGGGGAAGAGAGGGAGAGGATTGTCGAGGACAAAGAACAGATGGGGAAGAAGAAGGAGAAGGAGGAGATGAAGGAAGCAATGGAAATGTCCAAGTGATACGACCCACGAGGCATCAGACGTTACAGACACGGGGCTGTACACCAGATCCGGACCAGCGCGTTTTTCCTTTCACGTGAACGCCGAGGAAGTCTCGAACATTGCTCTCCGCGTGATAGGTGTGGTTCGCTTTCGTGTCTCGCGTTGTCAGGAGGAGTAAGAAGTCTTGTGATTGGTCCGATTGCATCGCGCCTCGGCTGAAATGGAATCGTCCGTTGGCATGTGAAATTCTGCTTGACCCTCCTCCTGGTCCGGGGACATCTAGACCGAACCGATGCGGCGACAATCTGAATTATAGATTGAGCGAGGTATCGATAAAAAGCCTCAGAGGTGAGTGAGCATGAGTTACGATGACAAGTCGCATCGCATGTTGTGAAGGGAAGTGCCAGCGATCTGACGAGATTTCGAGGGCAGCTCTATGGCAAGAGCAACACTTCCCATATCCACAAGGTTCGCCCTTTCTTTTCGGAACGACATACGAGCCACCTCCAGCTTCTCCCCGGGTTTTCTCCAGAGTCGGCCCCAGAACGGAGAGCCGGAGCTGGAGGAGGCGGTAAGCTGCAGTGCGTGAGGCTGAACTCTGCAAGCTGACATGTGAAAACCGTTGTGCATGATGAGCATACTCATGCGCATGTGCTCGTGCAAGTACGTCACTTCCTTGAACAGTAAGGAGTGGCACGTGTAAGAAGACCACATTCATGAACCGAATGTTTCGCAGTCTTTGAGTGGTACCGATTGCGGTATACTGTTGTCTGAGACTACATGCCATGAAGACGATCTCGTGACATTGATGGAGAATGCACACTAGGCGTTCGCGAGATAATGTATCCTTTTATCATCTACCCCTTCCCACTCCCATCTATACTCCCCTTCCTCCTCCCCTTTGGCAGCTCAATAGCGCTCATATGCAGCTCATTAAACACCTTTCTCAGCTCCGGACTACTCGGCGGTTGCACGCCGTTTTCTTCCGCGAGGAAATACGCTTTGTACGATATACTCGGGGACGCCGGCTGGGATAAGAACGCCAGCCGCGCTCGCTCGGCTTGGTCGATTTCCATGGCTCCAGGTGTGGGAGGGTGGGAAAGGTCGTCGAAATCCTCGTCTGCGTAGGAGGTGACGGGCGAGGAGTAGCCGGAAGTGGTCTCGTCGGAGGAGGAGAGGCTGAACTCCATGTTGTGAGTGCCGGTCATGGCGAGGGTGAGGTCACGGGGAGGGGCGTCGATCATGGAGTTGCTGGGACGGTGGGTGCGAGCTCGGTGGGGTGAGCCGCGGGAGGCTCGGGTGAAGATGGATGGGTCTCGGTTTGTGGCGCTGCGACGGCGGGAGAAGCCTGCTTCGGAGCGTGTGGAGTTGATCCGTTGGAGACCTGGACGGAGGTTGCCTACTTTGACCCCGTGGACGTGCTTTATCGCTCGGTCGAGGGCGAGTTCAATAGCGACCATGTTCCTGATGCGGTCGAGCTTTGGCCACGTTGCCTCCTCGCCGGAACGGACTGCTTTACGCATGAAGTCTTCGTCAGGGTTGGCGAGAATTTTGGTCGTTGCACAGAATCTTGTGTTGGGAAGAATGGTGATGTCTCCGGTGTAGGATTGGCTCAAGATGGAGTGGGCCATGCGGAGAAGGGTAATACTCTCGTATCGCTCGGCCAAAGCGGCCATGCCGTGTAGAGCTGCGCTAGAAACGACACCGACGGTCTTGCGAACAACAGATGAGGGGACTTCGCCTTCTATCGGGATAAAATGGGTGACGTGAGGGTTGACTTGGGAGGCGATGAAGTTGTTGACGTTGAAAAGGCGTTCGATGATGTGGGCAGGGAGGTCGCCAGCGATGGACCCATCAATCCATTCGTGGTCCGGATGACCCCATGTGTCAATCTCCCTGGTTTCCGGGTTCTTCTCCTTGAGTCCACCGGATTTGAACACGAGAGGAAGTGAGCAGGAGGAAGCGACTGCTGTCCAGACCAGGACGTTCGGTGCTGTCATGTAGTTGAGGAGCCGCGGCAGATTGTGCTGATCTCCACAGGATACGTGAATATTGAGCACCATACCTGTCCGGTTGTAGGCCTCTCTGAAGGTAATGTCGCCGAGCAGATTCCTCATCACCCGGCATAGATTCTTAATTCGAAACCCGGGTTCGCCGGAGAGAATGTTCAAGCCCATGCCAATCACTCCCTGGATTTCGGTTTCATCTTGGAAGACCTTCAAATCGCCTTTGACCAGCTCATCCAATTTCGCGGCCACAATCTCCGGCTTCTGCGTGCAAAGCACTGATCCGACAATGCTACCCGCCGAAGACCCGCACACGATCCTCGGAAGCAGCCCTTCGTCCAGCAAAGTTTTGACCACTCCAATATGACACATGCCCAACGTGCCACCTCCCGACAACATCAGTGCTGTATTCCCAAACGACTGTCTTGCAGCCTTCAATAGTCGCAAATATCGATCCACGTCCGGAGCATCCAGCGTCTCGCAGTGTTCCATTAGTCGTTCAACCGTGTACTTGACAACATCCGTATATTCGTCGATCAAGAATTTCGTTCCGGTGTGACAGTGTAGGTATAGTTGCACGTTGCACATGGCGCCAAGATCCCTCTTGAGGTCGTTGCGGATGTGCGAGAGCATTTCCTCCATGTCTCCCGCATGATTCGCCCGCTTTAGTGTGTCCAGTCGTCGTCGTATTAATTCCATATCGCAGTCCTCCGAGTACTCGTCCAGCTTCCAATGGTGGTTCTCTTCCAATCGATCCAACCGGTCCGCCGCCGCTCGGTACTCTCTGGCGTTCCTAGCATGCTTCATCCGTCGCCGTTCCATCTCTTTCCTCGACCTTCGTGGGTCGTTGGCATCATCGTCCCTGCGTGTTGTCGGTAGGATATACGATCGAAGGTCTTGAACGACTTGATAAGGGGCTCGCGAAGAAGTCGTGGTCGCGTGATCGAGTTCGTCATTGTTGTGGGTATTGTCATTGCGGTCCCTTTGACCGTCACCGCCGGGCCCTCTGCAAAACAATGCAGCTGGGTTGCCTAACATGCTGTCCATGGGCCATGTGTGATGCGAGAAATGTTATAGAACCAGAAAAGAATGAGTCGGCTCCAGTAGACACTCGACGAACTGAAGTGACGTTGTCCGAACTTGTCCCGTGGTATGATGCGTTGTCTGCGAAGTGTGTTGGAGGGGAATGAGGTGCAAGGATGTTCGACGAATTCCACGTCTCGGTATCGCCTATTTTTGTTGTGACGACGGTCGTGAGAGGTAAATGTGGTTGACAGTCGACGCAACGGTCGATCGAGGGATATACAAAGGCTATGGAAGAGGAAGATTTAGATCTCAAATGTCGGAAGGTAGCGGTGGCAGTTGAAATGATCGGACTGGAGGTCATGCGATGCGATGCGCTAGTTCTAGAACTAGAACTAGTGGTGTAAAGACAAACACGTCCCGTACGCCCGTCTATACGACTGACTTTCCATTTTGTTCTGGAGCCGAGACGAAGGGACTGCACTCCGTGTGCTAATGACCGGCGTTTGATGATGGGCCAAGAAGTCGGACCTGGTCCTGCGAATCGTGTGGGAAATTTGTCATCATGTGAAAGATGACCATATGCCCGCCATTATTACATCAGCCGAGGGTCACATGCCTACCTATTCTATCGGATGCCATCTCGATCCTTCAAATCGTCGTCCTGTTCATCTCCCCATCATCATCATCATCATCATCGTACACACAGATACAGCGGGCCAGGAGATTGACGGTCAAGCAGGAACACCGGAGCAAGAACGACTCGAACAACACCATACGTTGCACATGCAAATCACTCCTCTGCAGTGCAACGCACGCCGCGCAATACCCTCCGACGATCCCCTCGATCCTTGCGCTCCACTCGCTGGACCATACCAAGTACCGGTTTCGAAGTACCCTGTGTACCGCAGCCACCAACAACCAAGCCACGGATCCTCTTGCTTGACACTGTGAAAGCAATAACGCAGACGCAAAGAGGTAATCAATACTCCGTCCCTCCACAACGACCGCCACCCTCTCACAGTCGGGCCGTCACCCATACTTCTACCGGGAGGATCTATCAGCAGATGCACCATCGCTTGCTCCTCGGGGCGTCTCTCGCCAACCTGCTTGCAGCTCTGCACCTCTCTCTGCCGGCGTGACCGCACAACGCATCCTCTGGTGTGGTCCTTGTCTGGCGGATGACCCTGTGTCTTGACTCTTGACCCTTTATTAGTTCTTCCGCATCGAGGCAACCTGAGACGAGACACTAGTTCATGATGCAAGGTTATATAGATGTGTCTAGGCGTTGGTTCGATACTTGAGTTGCCTTTCGAGGTACCATCAGCGTCGTGGAACCTTTTCACATGCTGACATGTGAATTGCGATACCAAAGTACAACAGGTACCGTACCAGCCGTGGAAGGTGACAGAATCAATAACATAGAAACGTGCGTTTGATAGCACGATTCGTCAATCAAAGGTATATGATAGATTCGTCACATCGTCAAAGAGAGTCTCGTCTCACATTCTGAAGAACGCCTCCCCTCGTGCATCAATTTCACTCCGCTCCGCTCCCCTTCGCTTGCACAACCAATAGACTCGCGCGAATACCACTACCGGCCATCATCTCCGCCGCCGCACCTAGGCACTCGGTCGTCGCTGCATTACTACTGCCTCCGGTACTCGTCTTGAATGGCCCAGCATGTCTGCCTACTACGATGATATCTCCTCCGTTCCGCGGGTTTTGCGCGACTTCAATTTGCGCACGCGAAAGTGCGTCTTGCAGTTGAGTCGTGCTGCTCGTAGACTCAAAGACGACCCGCGTGGACAGAGAGGCTGAGAGGGATCGTTGTAGCGTGGAGAAAAAGGAGGCGGATTCGGAGCGATGAGAGGAAGTCGACAGCGCGGTCGTGAAGGCGGGACGTTTCTCGGAGGATTCGCTCTGCATTTCAGCAGGCGCCGCAGTAACAGAGTCCTCGGATTCATAGTAGACAATCGTGGCCGTCACACCAGGATTCTCGGCGAGTTGGAGCACCAGTCTTAGCGCCACATGGTCATCTGGTCCGACACCAAAGAAAGGCATGAAGATGTGATGGCTCTGATCGACATTGTGCAGAGTCGTGGGGTGATCGCGGTGATTGCTGCGCATGCTCATGCCACTAACAGTGCGGTGCAGCGTAGCCTGGCGCTCTTTCAACGACCCGGAAAACCCTTTGTTGATGAAGATGGCCGTGTTGCAGTGCGTGCTATCGAGCGCTTGACGGACGAAAGCCGTGTATGTATCGCTGGATAGCTTATTGCGCACGTTGTCGCTGGACACGACAGTCTGCATCTCACTCAGGTTGCCAGTCTCGCTCCAGGGAATCAGTAGCAGGTCGGACTGTTCCTCGACGGCTTTGTTGATGAGTGTGTCTGCGAAGCTGGCCTGTGGCACGACGGCCACCTCGCCTGAGACCGCGAGATTGAAGAGCTGTCCGAGCACACGGAATGCGTTGATCAATGGGTCGAACGCAGCGTACTCGTCCACTTCGGACACTTTCATCACTGCCGAGCCACGCTCCGTGAGCTCGGCAAGTCGCACGCCGTGGACCGCGACGCTGCGATTCTTGTGGGACTCTTGCTCAGGCGCGAAATCCTTCTCCGCCTCTCGAGAAGGATGTTCTTTTAGTGCGATCTCTGTCGGCTTCCTTCCGAGCATCGAGACAAACGCCAGAAGCGTGGGCATATTGTCCAGCCGCAAATACACAAGAAGATTCCTGATCTTAGCAGACTCCTGCTTCTGTATTGCCATACTGTCCGTCTCTGTTGCAGAATCGCTGATCGGCTTGCCGGTATCCCAATCAATCTCGCCTCGCTTCCAGGCTTCCAATTTCCTCTGATACCAGGGAGGGTAAAGCAGTTGCACCAATGGGGTCGTCGCGAATGTCGTAACCAAAGCCATGACCACAAAGATCGTGAACGTCCGCACACTGAGAATCCTAGCCTGCAGTCCAATATTGAGCACGATCAGTTCGACAAGACCCTTGCAAGACATTAAAGCTCCAATCGTGAAGGACTCTCGCCATACCAGGCCATTGACTTTTGCTCCCAGAGTACCTCCGGCGAATTTGGCGATGAAGGCAATCGCGATTACACCTATCACATAGGCCCAAGTAATGCCGTCGTCGAGCAGACCGATATTCGTGGATAGACCAGAGAGTGCAAAGTAGAGAGGGAGGAAAAGAGCAGTGACCAGATCCTCGATCTTCTCCGTCAGCTTGATGGCGAAACCTCCATCATGGGGACATATCAATCCGGCCATGAAAGCTCCAAAGATGGCGTGTACGCCGATGACTCCTGTGAAAAAGGACGAGACCAGCGCGATCATGAGAGTCAGTACGACGGCGGATTGAGATGGTCCATCCTGTAGATTGCCGCTGCGCCTGAGATACCACAGAAAGACCGGACGGACTGCGAAAAAGAGGAATAGAGCATATCCCGCGCAGGTTAACAAGACCCACAGAGCTGTGAGTCCACTTCCAGCATTGACCAGAGCCACGCAAAGAGCGAGCAGGATCCATCCAACGACATCGTTGCTTACGCCTGCGGACAGAGTGATCACACCAACTGGTGTTCCGAGCAACTTCAACTCCGACAAGATACGACAAAGCACAGGGAACGCCTGGGATTCGTCAGCAATTGTCCGACCTGCAGCAATTGTGTCCAACATACCGTAATCGCCATAGCAATACCAATGAACAACGCGAATGTTCCAAAACCGATTTCCACAATGTCCGGCTCATCCCCAAACTGGTTGTACAAGCCCCAAGCTATTGCGCATCCCAGTCCGAACGGCAATGCCATGCCCGCCGTGCCTACACTCAACGCAACTTTCCAATTGCTGAAGAAGAATCGCACATCCACCTCCAGTCCCACCAAGAACAAGAACAGCACCAATCCCAAGTTCGCAACGAGATTCAAGTTCGGTATCGAGGCTGGAGGAAAGATCGCGGCGGAGAACCCAGGTATGCGTCCCATGACCGTCGGACCTAGCATGATTCCTCCTATGACTTCGGCGATGACTCGAGGTTGGCGCATTTTCGAGAGAGGCCAGTGGAGGAGGCGGCAGAAACCGATGATGATGCCGGCTTGGATGATGAAGAGGATGATGGGGTTCTGCACATGCGCTTGAGCACGGTGCGGTCACATGGATCTGTTGGAATCATGCTGGACTGACCTTGGAGTCATATTGGCTAGGGTTCTCTCCTTCGAGAATGCCACCCTGAGGCTTGACGCCTGTTGCTGTCGCAGCCGCTGCGCTTCTGGTCACCGTGTTGGTGACGAACTGGGTCACTGTTGCCGCCATCTTGACGGACTTGATTGAGGGTGCTCGCAGTAGAAGAAGGGTTGCGGACGGCGCAGTCGGTATCGGTGGGTTGCCGCGTATCAAGTAGTCCCCGTGGCTTCAACGGGACAGTCACGCTGCTGGCCAAGGCGATGCGGTGGGATGCGAATGGGTGTGTAGTTGAGATCCGGGTCCGGATGAAAGAGATTGGATGTCAAAGGAATGAATGGAAAGGATCTGAGAGCGTGACCTACCGTTGATGATGGGCGAGGCAGCTCACAGCAAGCATCTCGCCATCGGTCCTCGAGAACATTGGCAAAGTACCTAACCGAAAACACCGCATGTGCTTGTGGACGGAAGGAGAGGTCGAGACTTGGCTTTAGGAATGCTAGCAGCTCCGCGGTCAGCCAATCGCTGAACGTCTCGAATCTTCGAGCCTTGGAGGTCATTGAGGTTGTTGATCCAGGTGTCTTGCCGACCTTCACGCGCTGTTTTCCCGTCAGGACATTGTCGTATCTCTCAGCTTCGAGGGTCGCAGTGGCTTGGACATGCGTACGCCAAAGCCTTGGCCAATTGGCCTTGCGATCGATGAGGACTTTAGGGTTTGAGACCTGGACAACGTGCTCATGTAAGCGATCATTGAGAGTAGTAGTTCTCTGCAGTGAACCAGTCTACCAGAATCACGGCTAGGGGTCTTTCGAGAGGATGAAGCAGGAAGCAATCAACCCATCTCGCCAGCCTTGAGCCGCCTTCCATCATGAACGACGCCTCGCATTGAAAACAAGTTCTGAACCCGAGTCGAAGAGATATTAGACTTTGATCATAAGCGCGCTAAATTAGAGTTCCCAAGATCTGAGCTAAGAACGAGACGCTACTTTTAGCGCCGTAGCTGCTGACAAGGGTAGCAACGGTGTGCGTTCGTCTGGTCAGGCGAACAGACATCTGCATACGACAGGCGACTTGGACCCTTGTCCAGCTCGCGGCTGACCGTCATGGTCATGCCCTGCGGTACCGGCAGCATTCTTGTTTACGCAAATCTATAATGACGACTTGATAGGGGGAAAGTATTCCCGGACAAACCAGAGAACAGTAGCCTGTGAGCCGATGGACAGTGAAAACAGTCCGAGACCAACACGTGCACGATGCCACCGACCGACTGATGGTGGTCACAGCTCCGAGTCGTTGGAGGAGTCAGAGCACCTCAGCGATCTTGCTCAGAGGATATGTAATGGGCAACCGCTCATCATAAGCGCCTACAATTGAACAACAGGTAGACTTAGGACAAGAGAACGTCCTCACTCCCGAAGGGACTGCTAGCATCAACATCGTTTTCTATTTCTCCATAGCGCCTGCGTGAGCCCCGCTATCTTGCGAGGTGCAAGGAACGAGGGCCAAGCCAACAATGTCTGATTCGCGATTATGTTACAACAACTCCACTGCAAGACCCGCCATCTAATCACGGAACTTCCTGTTCTTGTTTTCTCCGAACAATGTCGCCCGGACTGTAGGAAGAGCGTCGCGAGCGTCGCTTTCGAGCAAACGCAGTCGCTCTTCGAAGGTGTTGTTGACGTCGATTTTGCCTGTGCTGTTGAGAATGATCACACCTCCCGCGCTGAGAGAGTGGGTTAATACGATGCTTTCTTGGAATGACTGCAGTACCACTTACGACTGATCGGGAATCTTGTCCGAATCAAGCTGAATTTCCACCTCTCGGTTCATGTTCTTCTTGTACTCCTCCTTCGCACTGTCCGCAGCCTTCTTCACCAGCTCGTCATCCTTCTTTCTGCACTTGAGCGTAACCTTCTTCTCGTTGACCAATGCGTATAGGCCCTCCAGAATCAAATTGCAGAGCACCTTCTCATACTTTTTCTTGTCCTTTGAAGCTGTGTCCGCGAGCTTCTTGTTGGCATCCTCAAACAGTGAGTCCAGCAGCTCTTGTCTCGCGCTCAGGATTCGGAGTCGCTGCTTATTGGCGAGTGTGGACTTTGTAATCTGCTGGCTCATGCCGGCCTGGGTGAACTTCTTCTCGTACTCCGTGTCCATCCGAGATGTCTCTGAGCGAACGAGCTTGGACTTCTCAATGCTGAACTCCTCATCCGCTTTGAGGTGAATCTCGCGCGCCTTCTCCAAAGCTTCTTGCCGGATGAAGGCAGTCATTTTGCGGAGCTCGGTGTTGACCTGATCGTCCGACATGGCGTGTATTTGAGACATGTTGATGCCGGAGGAGCTGGTGGGAAAGAGCGGTACTGGAGAGCTCTTGGAGGCGGAGTAAGGGCAGTCGGCGCGGAGCAAAGCTTGTGGGTAGATCGACGGAGCTGGAGGGATCTGATAGCAGTTGGAGCGCGAATATTGAAGAGCTTCAATGGCCGTAGTACAAAGCAGGCAGATGTGTACTTGATACAGCAGTACGGTGATGTATGTCGCTTCCGCTAGCGGCCAAGCTTCGGCACGTCGTTCCTGCCTGAGGCGCGAGCAACCGCGTTGCCCAGCGGCCGTCGATCATACCATCACCAGACCTGCTCGCCAGTGTACCTCACCGCTCGTGTGCTTTGCAATTCCACAACGACTGCGCCTGACAAAGAAGTGCTTGCTCCTCAAACGGAGGTAGTTCACGCCGAAATGGCAGCACGATAACGACCGACCCGAAACCACATCCAACGATACCACAACCACAACAGAGGCAACATGGGCGACGCGAAGACGAGGATGAGCCCCGAGGGCGCCATGGCGATTGGCATCATCGTTGGACTGTTGTCTACATGCGTGCAGTCTGTTGGCCTGACGCTGCAACGGAAATCGCATATGCTGGAGGACGAGAAAGAAGACCACGTCTCGCGACGACCACCCTATCGACGAAGGAGGTGGCAAGTTGGTATGCTGTTGTTCCTGGTCGCCAACATCATTGGTTCGACAATCCAGATCGTCGCATTGCCGTTGCCATTGTTGAGCACACTGCAGGCCTCTGGATTGGTATTCAACAGCGCCATGGCCAGCTTGCTTCTGAAAGAGCCGTGGACTTTAAGGACCGGATATGGAACAGTACTGGTTGCTGCAGGGGCGATCCTGATCAGCTACTTTTCTGCAATGCCAGAGCCGAGTCACGATCTGCAGCAGCTGCTACGCTTGTTGTCCATGCGAGGTTTCTTGGTCTGGTTCATCCTGTCATTGGTCTTTGTGCTCGCAGTGGTGATCATGACCTTCGTGTTGCGCCGCTGCATCTCGAGTCAACGGAGCGAGTCGCCAAAGACACTGTTGGTCAACGGTATGGCCTTTGGCCTGGTCTCTGGCGTACTGTCGGCACATGCACTGCTACTGGCGAAAAGTGCAGTCGAGCTCATCGTACGCAGCTTGACGCACCATCAAAATCAGTTCAAGACCTTTAAGCCGTGGCTCCTTGTCCTGGCATTCTTGTTCTTCTCGCTTTCGCAGCTGTACTATCTCCACCATGGTCTGAAACTCATCTCGACGAGCATTCTGTATCCATTTGTGTTCTGTGTCTACAACATTGTGGCAATTCTGGATGGCCTCATCTACTTCCAGCAGATGGATCGACTTCCACCATTGCACGCTGGATTGATCTCCCTTGGAACGGTGCTGCTCTTGGCTGGTGTATTCGCACTCAGTTGGCGGCTACAGGACGATGAAGACGAAGACCACCATACTGTCAAAGCTGAGATCCCTCAGACAGTACTCGCACCTGGCATGGGCTTCGTCGGAGAACCCGACTCCGATACGAATGAGTCGGGCTCAGTGTATGATGATGATGACGACGAGCTCGATGAGGACAACGTGACTGAGACAACGAGCTTGGTTCGAAAGCCCCTCCCGAAAAGTCAATCGACACAGAGCAAGGTGCCAAAGTCGAGGTCGAAGTCGACTCACACCCAGCACTCCCATCACACACAACATCCCCATAAGCGAAGGCGTCGCGCGGCCACGTTGAAGGAGGTGCAAGCGATATGGGGCGCTGTTGGCGAGTCCGACGACCGATATGGAACATTTGAACGCCCTTCATCGTCGACCTCGCATCCCATCCGACCCACGCCGGGAAGTCCGGTTCCACCAAAACGTCGGCGTCGCTCCACCATCGGGCGAGGCCTTGGTGCGGTTGAGGATCCCGAGGCCGACGCAGAAACTCCGGATAGAATATCTCGATCGAGCACGTTGCCTGGCCAGTCGCCCACAGTGAGACGGAGGAGCTCTTACCATAGCGGTGCGCTGTTCTCTGACCTGCTCAAGGGTGATTGGTGGCTATTCAAGCGGAAGGAGAAGGATGATCACCTTGATGATGGCAACGAGCAACGGCCATTGAATAATCACGGCAGGCAAGGACCCCTATGAGAATATTTGACATCGTATATTGATACATCATCATCCAACAATCGCTATTCATTCCACTATCACTGTCCTCCTGAAGAGAATCCCTTCTCAACGCCGTAATGTCTGCTGAGCGCCTGCAGCCCTCTTAGCACTGACCTCTCTGCCCGTCTCTCCATCTAGACGGCGCATGATCGAGGCGACGAGCAAGCTCAATTGTCTCATGAGCGTCCTCACACGCTCCAATGCTAAGAGCGCCCTGCCCGACTGCATAAGGGAAGCGAACAGTATCTAGTCGATCCGTCATGCGGTGATGGAGTTTCAGACGTATGAGACCGGCCATTGCTAGGATAACGAAGGGTGATGAACGTGCATCGAGCTTCGACAATCGGGTGTCCCTACAGACCATCAATCGGAGACCGTTCAGTGGCTTCATCGGCACGGGGGTACGCATATACATTGCCACGACACGCCATGACGTTCAGATGAAGCAAATTTCACCGCAACAGAGCTTTCCTTCTCGAAGAACTCGTGTCAACAATGGACCCCAGCGATTCGTCAAGGACATGAATCCCGAGCCGGCTCTCGTCACCACGTCGGAAGGATCCTCGCGCTCAGGTATGGCCGCAAGAACGAGGTTTTGAGAGCAAAGTGGTCGGAATGCCCTTGAGATCGTGGACTTGGAGATCACTTTCGCCCGCAAGCAGGTCTCCTTCGAGTCCAGTGGTCCAGGAACTCTCGCCGACATCAGAGCCGCCGCTTGCTTTTGCCGGTTGCACAAAGGGCGCGTGCTTGTCGGCATCCCCAGGGACGGTATGCGTTCTGATTTCGAAAGCCGGCGGACGCGCAAGAAGTTGCTGGAGTATGGATATGATGAGGCGGGCTTGAATGACGGCGAAGCCTGATTTCCTGCAGCCAACGATAAGTGCGCGAGCATCCTGCGAAGAGAAATCTCTGATCGTTGTTGGTAAGGGACATGATGTGAGTGGTCCTAGAGAGGGTTGCAATTCTGGACAAACATGCCAACCCCAATATTGATCATGAAGATGTCCTTTGTATCGTGAATACTTCCGAGAATGTGATGACTTTGACAGGGCGCAGCGTGGCATCATACGATATTGATGTGCCGCTTGATAAAAGCCCATGCGCCATCGCCTCTTCCAAAGCAGCGTTCCACTTTCGTCAAGCACTTCCTCCAACCGCTCTTAAAAACGACGTTCGATCGTCGGAGTGGAGGAGCCATGCGGAAACTGCTGATCGTCGCGCTCGACATCGCCCAGCTGCTGCTCCCACCCAGATGTCCCTTTGCCGCATCCTCCTGTTTGCGGTGTTGTAGTACAGTCTTGTTCTCGACAGACAATGTATGTGGCGGTTCGATTGCGCGCAAGAGTCCGAGAGGAGGTCATTTGTTTGCTGGATGGCAGGACGATCTCATTTATGTCTTCGTTGACAGCCGATGTCGTTCGAGGTGGCATTCTGCAATCCTTTGGTCAGGGACAGCGAGTTCAACATCATTCGAGCATGCCATGGTGGCAAAATGTGACAACGACTCCATTGAAGCAGCGAGACGGAGTTTGCAGTGATGCGTAGCTAAACAAATATCCCGAACCATCGGACAGTATGCGTCAAATAGCAGCGGCACGATCCCATTTTCGTGCGTGCGCGGTGATGCCAAGGTAGACAGCTTGTCTCATGCTCCTCATCCTTCTTCTCCGCTGCAGTGCCCTTGGGCTCCGACAATGATGAAAAAGTAGTTCGCGTCAGAAGGAGGCAGTGCAATAACTTCGACACGGTCGTCAGTGACATAGGCAAGCCCAGCGGCCACCAACGTGGGTCCAAAAATGAGTATAATCATAGAATGTCACCGTAGTGACGTTTCAGAGATTAAACTGAAAAGAACTGGAAGTCAAGGTCAGTGACTGTGTTGTTGTATCCACTTCGGGGAGGGAGCCATACCAGATACTACACTTGATCTAAGCCAAAAGGCAAAGAGAGCTAAAAAGGGAGGAGAAAGAAAATGAGAAGGAGCGACCGAGAAGAAAATACTTATACTACCAGCGGCTCTGGCAGGACCGAATGTACAGCAGGATCAAATCAACGCATCCGGCTTAGTCATCGGACTGAGTCGTTGACAGAGCTTTTGGCGGAAGACGCTCGTGATTTATACGCTAGTGGACGTTAGCGTGCTCAGATGAATGCCCTGCGTTCCTGCCTGAGGCCGAAAGAAGTTTCCCAACTTACTCTTCAACTTACTGTCTCTGGAATACCGTGTAGCAAGCCATCCTGCTGGGTCTTACTCACGGGTTATTGTTTGTATACGCACAATCGATTCAGTTCCCATCGGACCAATGTTGCGCTTCGGGGCCGACTTGAGGAACGGGGTACCTGTTACAAGGCTCCGTGATTGTGTATCCTGATCCCTGGACATGACATTAATATCGTTGCACAGTCTTCGGTTCTGTCAAAACCAGGATCAGATAAGTTACAGAGAGTCTAGAGCTGCCGATTTGACGGCTCCCTGTACACTTCGGCGTTCCTTTCGACCTGCTTCCCTCTGTCCTACCTTCCCGCGACAGACAGCACACAGTCCATTTAACAAGGAGATACTTCGCTCGTAGTCCCACTCGCCCTGCAACTACTTCAACTCAAACACCCACACTACTCGAACGAAAATGAAACTCTCTGCCCAGGTCCTACTCGCGCTCGCTTTTGCTGTCGGCGCGCGCTCCAATTGGTGTAGCGGAAAATTACTCACAGGACGTATGTCTACGATGAACTTCATCTCTTCCCGCAAATATTCTATGCTAACATTCAATAGAGATCTGTGGTACAGGCCGACCGCCGTGCTGTGGCCATTTATCCTGCGTTCAAGACGGGCTGGTCAAGAAGTGTCACCGTATGTTATTTACTAGTGTATGAACCCTCAAGAGCTAGAAGGCTGATGAACGGATACAAAAGACACCTGCGAGAGTAGTAGACGAGGCGAATTTGTCGGAGACTGGTGCCCCGCTGATAAGCCTCTGTGCTACTTTAAAGACTACAGGTGTTATAAGTGTTACCCGCAGTCCTGTAAGCGCTCTCAGTACAATTCGAAGCTATAGCACTGCTGACCAAAACATCTAGTCGTGTGTGACACTGATTCGGAATGCTGTTCGGGGAAGTGTGTCTCTTTCTACTGCGGACATTGATGGTCGAAGCTCTGCGGCGGTCGATGCAGGTACTACGATTGCTACAGTGCATTTGCTCGGCATGCAGTCTACGATCTTGGGAGCTCGCTACAATGCTCATGGAAGCGCAATGGAATGGGTTGATACCTCTTGGCTGTGAGATTCCTGCCGCATGCAAGCCAGAGGACTTGCTGGATGCTATGGATTTAGAACTTGGACTGAGGCTTGGAAGCAAGCATAGAGGTTATCTTTCCCAGCTGTTATTCATAGCCTGACCTTTTCTTATTTATAGCCTCAGCTAGTTACGTGCTCGGGACTCGTATCCACGCGTGTCGCGTTCCTTATCTATTTTCGCTGTAATATCAGACGCGTTTTGCTCGCTGTCCCGTGTCCTCGTTGTCGTTGTTACTATAGTATACTATACCTTCTATTGTTTCCGCTATATCCGCGTCTATTATAGGCTCTACCGCTATAGCTACCACGAGTAGGCGTTTCTTAATAAGAATAAGGATAAGGATAATAAGAATAAGGACGATAGTAAGATACTAAGAAAGAGGAGGTATTAAAGGAGTATAAGATATATAGTATCTATTTAGGACTTAGTTAGCGGAAGGATATTAAGAAGTATTACTATAGAGCGGATTCTTATTAGTAAGAGCGCGTTTTTATATAGCGGTAGTAGTTACTATATATCTTATTTTAATACTATCGCTCCGTAACGATAATATAGTAAAAAGGGGGTAGAAGCTTAATACCGCCGGTATTAGTATTATAAAGCTAAGATAAGCCCTAGAGCAACTCTATAGGCGTTAGTAAGCTATAGA
>AFIY01000081.1:0-32344 GCA_000223825.2 Zymoseptoria passerinii SP63 | reverse complement strand
CGTAACTCTATCTACTATATGCTCCCTAGCAATTTTAATAATATTCTTTCTATTACTCTCTTCTAGCTCCTGCAATACCTTGTTTATAGGATCTATAGTTGTTGCGCATTAATTCGTAGAAGTTTGGTTAATATTATGTTTCTTGACGTTCTCGGAATTTCGATGTTGCATTACGTAATCCGTTCACAGCGTGATCCTCACTTCTAATACCTGTACAAGCACCTGAACATCCACCGGCTATTGGTCCGCCCGCTACGATACCTAGAGGGTTGACAGACACAACTCTACCACCTTCCGCATGAGTACTACTTTGAATAGACACATCGCGTCGGACTACACAGCTTCACTCAGATACCTGATATTGCTTCGTGTTGTCACGCCTCAGCACTTGCCAATTGGACTGACATCCTCGGGCCAAATCCGGCCGATACTTAAGAGGATTCACCTCACCTTGGCGTCCGTCAGCAGAAGAACAGCATCAGTTAAGACATTACCTGACGAACAATAACGGAATCGAGGCCGCTCGACAGAGTGGAGAATCATCATCCAGGGTCGTGCATCAAGTACTGCTCGTCTGGCTAGAGGCTCGGACGCTCTACATAGACTATGCACATGATGAACATTTCCCTCCACCATGGCTCATGACAGTGCGGCGAATGAGACGCCCACCGGAGAGCCCAGTCATGCTTCGCCCCCACCGAAGAGAAGAAAGGTGCCCCATGCGAAGTCCGGATCCGTAGCCAGTATTGCCGATGCGTCCACCATGGATCAAGAGCTCGCATATGAGGAACCTCTGGACTATCCACGAAGACGAGCGATCATCGCTTGTGAAATCTGTCGAAGCCGCAAGTCCAAATGCGACGGATCACGACCAAAATGCAAACTTTGCAGTGATCTCAACGCCGTGTGCGTCTACCGGGAACCAGGCGTGAAGCTAGATGCAGGCGACAGAATCATTCTGGATCGACTGGCAAGCATCGAGGCATTGATTCAGTCGAAGTTTCAGCCTTCATCGCAAGCTAACGGCTCGACAGCGGGAGCCCCCGCTGGACCTGTTGAGCAAGCATCGAACATTTTGTCTCCAGCGTCGAGTCACACAGCTTCAGACGATGTCAATTCGCGAAGAACCGTCGGGAACGGCCCTGGATCAATACCTTTGAGCGGCTTCGGCATATCGCAAGCGACGACCAACATCTCGACCATGCCCAAAGCTCACACTACACCGGCTCTGCACCTCCTTCAATGGCCATTCATTCGCGACCTCGTTCCAAGTCCCTGCGATCCGCAAGTCCTTCTTCAACTCGAAATGGCCCGACCACCGCTCGACGTCCGAGCGCCTTACTCGCTCGATCTGTCCGATCAGACTTCGATCTATGCCCAAGCGTTCTTCGAAAAGGTCAACGTTTGGTACGCCGTGGTCAATCCTCACACCTGGAATCCTCTCTACCACATGGCCTCTGTCAACAGCTTCCAGTCCGGACCCGAAAGCTGCGTGGTCCTCCTCGTTCTAGCCCTCGGTCAAGCGGCTCATACATACACTAGTATCGCACTCCTTCCACCTCATCAACGTCCACCCGGTACCGCCTATTTTGAAGCTGCATGGCAGTTACTTCCCACTTTAATGCTTCGCAACGACGTGATGAGCGCACAGTGCCACATCCTTGCAGCCGCATATTTGCTCTACCTCGTGCGGCCTCTGGAAGCATGGAACCTGCTCTGCTCCGTCTCGATCAAGTTGCAGCTCCTTCTCTCCTCCTCGTCATCTCTGCCGTCCGATGAAGCCCGGAACCTCCTCGAGCGTATCTACTGGAACACTCTGATGTTCGAGTCCGACCTTCTCGCTGAGCTTGACCTCCCTCACTCCGGCATTGTGCAGTTTGAGGAGTCTATGTCTCTTCCTCGCAGCTTTCCCTTGCCTCTAATCTCTCCTTCCCCATCCTCTCCGGCCCCAGTGCTCTCGCCCGGTAGTGATGAAATCTGGTACTTTCTCGCCGAAATAGCGCTTCGCCGGCTCCTGAATCGTGTCTCCCATCTTCTTTACTCGAAAACGCTCTCGATGGCCTCTCTTGCCCCGCTGGTCACCGAGTTGGACCTTCAGCTCACGCAATGGCATAGCCATCTGCCTCCCTCAGTGCAATTTCCTATCCGTCCATCCTCCTCCACATCCGATGAAGCTCTCGGCCCAGTTCAGACGGTCCTTCGACTCAGATATCACGCCTGCAGAACCATCATTCACAGGCCCTACATCCTTTACGTGCTGTCCGCCTCTACACCCGCTCTGGGGAGGGCTGCTTCGCACATCTCTGAAGCCTGCGCGACTGGTCTCGAATCAGCCTTCATTCAGATATCTCTGTTATCCTCGCACCGCGCCGGACACATGCCGTATCTCTACCAAGGTTTTCTGTCGATCGTATCGCAGACGTTGCTGTTGCTGGGTGCTTCGTTACATCAGGAGCTGAGGCGGCTGCTGCCGGTTGGGAAAACAGTGATCGAGGAGACGGTGGATAGTGTCAGGACGGAATTGAAGGCTCTGGGACGACTGGCACCGAGCCTCGAGGTCAGCGGAGCAATCCTAGGCGAAGCTGTGGAGAGATGGAAAGAGAGGATTGCGGAAGTGGAATGGTGAAGAGAACCACCAAACGAAGTGGAAGTGAGTGCTGGCAGAGTCAGAAGATACTCCAGCTTACATGCTTGACTGGTAAACGCGGTCCTTTACACGACACATGTCAGACGACTTCTACGCTCCGGCGTCCAAGTATCGACTGATGTCTTACAACGTTGCGACCAACCGGTACTTCGTCCGATCCAGCGACAGGACGGCAAAAGGACCTGGACTCGATTCGAAGCACCAGTGACCGGTCCCCTAGACTTGTCGTCACCAAAACGAATATTGCGAGAATGGCAAAAGAAACCCCCGGGTTATATGCCAGTGGGAACAACCGAACCAGATGCTACTCACCTCCCGAAGGAGGCTGGTTTAGATTTGTTTCGAAGACTGCGGGTTCTATGAACCATCCATCGTCCCACTATAACCCCCGGGGCCAATCATTGCGAGTTCTGAACCGCCAAATTCTCGGGAACGGCTCTGGAAAAGGAGTTTATGAGGGCAACCCGGATTAAGCCGTTGCCGGTAAGTTGGTAAGGTGGGTTGAGTGTGGTGTATGAGCGGAGTGAGATCCGGCATTAGTTTGAACGCTCACGGAATTCTCAGTCGAGGTAAGACATGACAGGCAGAGGTAGCAGACGATCAGGAACAGATGATAGAAGCGCGGGTCCCGACGAGAGCGCGAGAACAAGCACAGGTCAACAGAGCGAAGGAACGAGCGCAAGTCAGGAGAACGAGAGAACGAGCGCATGTCAACAGAGCAATGGCACGCAGTCAGAGAGCAAATCGACAGCGAGAACCGGCATCAAGCTCATGTGTCCAGAGGCATTTGATCATAGATTTCTCCCTCATCCAGTCCCCGAACTACCTTCTACCCATCCTGCCCAGCCAAACTCCAAGATCAAACACGCCCTCACTCAAATCCCTCACGTTCCCAGCGTACATGAACGTGTACCCCTCGATCAACTCCTCCTTTCCCTCAACCTCCGTGCGAATGACACAAGGCCTTGCGCGATAAGCCTTCGTCTCGTACCTTGCAAGTCTAGCAGCGGCAGCTTCATCCGCGACCTCGAAAATATGTCCTTTCACAACCGCGCCGGCAGGGCCATCGACCAGAGCGGGATATTGGCCCCATAACTTCAGCTCGTATCCGATGACACGCGCAGGGCTGAGAGTGGGTTCGTCGCCCAAGCGGAGTATTTCGCTTAGTATGTCTGGATCTTGGAGTGTGCCGTAGAAGAAGTACGTGCCAGCTGGAGGTGTGATGTGGTCCTGACTTGGTTTATTGAAGTGGCCATGGGATGCCCATCCCGGAGGCGCGGTGCGGACTTTGAGCGCAATCAGGGACTCATTTTTGGGTTCTTGGGGGGGTAAAGGTGGTGCGGGTGGCGGGTTGGTTGTGCTTGAGAAGTTGTCCATCGCTCTTGTGAGTCGGGGCTTGTGTTGGGCAAGTGTCTGATGCACTTGGGATGAAAATGTTGAATGATTTTAAGAGAAGCGGTGGTCGTACGTGCTTGCTTCGACAGCTAGGGATAGAATGTCGATTCTCATTCATGGTGGCAGGGATTCGTCACCCTGCATATCGTCACAAACGTGGCTGGCAAATATGATGCATGCACGCCAGTGTCTCGAATAGTATTGCTTTATCTGATTCGTCCCAAGCCGATGTAAAAGAGTGCTTTACTATAGCCTGCTTGCCTTCTTGAAAGCGACAAATACTCCGTCCGCTGGCTGCAACACAATTTCCGCCTTGTAACCCGGAAACTTTGGGTTCTTGTTTGTGATCTACAATGTTGTCAGTGAGATCTGTGGAGAAGGGAGGGAAAGACAACGACTCACCTGATCATAAACCTGCAATATGCGCACAACGGTATAAGCCATCTCCGTCAGTGCAAACTGCTGTCCTATACATATCCTTGGGCCGCCTGTGATACCAAAGGGTATGATGGTTAGCGATGTTCAGACGTCAAGGAGCAATACAGACTAAGACAAGGCATGGTTCGAGACATTCTCGGACGCCATAGGCCGGCCTTGTACCCTTCGAAAACTTACCGTTGAACGGAACATACGTCCATGCCTTCGGTGTCCAGCCCTCCCATCTCTCAGGCACGAACTGTTCCGGATCCGGGAATCCCTCTTTTGCGCTGGGGTAGATGTCCTCTCTCCTCTGCATTACAAAGGTGGAATATCCGATTGGAGTGCCTTCTGTGATGCCGATGGGTTGCAGACCGTCTGCGCCGCCACCGCGAGGCAATGTCGTATCCTTCAGTGCTACACGGACGTTGTACGGTACAACGGGATACAAACGGAGAGTCTCGTTGAGAGTGTGATTCAAGTAGCGCATGGCTTTGAGGTGGTCGTAGGTTGGCTCCTCGTCCGGACCGACGACGGAGAGAATCTCCTGTCGGAGTTTTGTGACGATCTCGGGACGCGTGCTGAGTTCATAGAAGAGCCAGGATAGGGTACACGCGGTGGTATCGCGGCCAGCGAGGAGGACGGCGACGAGTTGATCGCGGAGGATGGTGCGGTCGCGAGTGTAGCTGGCGAGGGCATGCAGGAAGGTGAAGCCTTCGTCGGATTTTGTCTTCTTCTCCAGTTCGTGTTTCGGGAGTGCGAGGGCCTGAAGTGGAATATGGTCAGCGTTGGTGTCTTCGTTGGAGGATCATGCCATGCCTACCTCATCGATGTATCGACCGGTGAACTCGTCCATGATTCTCACAGCTTCGTTGAAGCTCTTTCTCGGGACCAACAGGTTCATTGGTCCAGCTCGGGCGATGATGGACTGTACTCTCTGAGCCTCCGCGAATGCCAGAGCGAACTCGGTCTCGCCATTCTTCAGGCTACCCACGCTGCTACCGAACAAGAAACCAGTAGCGGCGTCCAGAGTGTAGCGGAAGAAAAGATCGTCCACGCGGACAGTCGCACCATCGTGATCGCCGGCAAGCATGGGCATGAGTTCCTGAATGTGATGCTCGAAAGTGTGAAGATCGGACACGCGGTCCTTGATAAATTGCGGACGGAGAAGCGTGCGAGAGTTATGCCAGATCTCGCCGTCCGTGGTGAAGATGCCTAGCCAGAGTCAGCCAATTGTTTTCGCATCTGCAGGTACCCAGCCATACTCAAGCCCAAAAAGTGCTTCCAATCCTTCCTGAACTGTGGTCCCTTTCCATAGTCCTGAAATTGAGTCGCGAGAATTGCTTTGATGTTCTCTTCGTCCCTCGTGAAGATGATTCGCTGACCAGCGGCTTGCGCCTCGACGGTGTGAGCATGCTTGGCAGCACCGGCTCTGGCGAAGACCTGCGAGCATACATGTCAGCATTGAGTCCGAGATGTGCTGTTTCGCCTTCCCGTCGTCCAAGGAGGCGGAGATGCTCTCACTCATCGACACCGGGATCGTCCCTGCGATGCGGACCTGCGACTGGACGAATAACGTCACTCACCGAAGTCCAAAACACATGGTTGATGTGCTTCCTCGCATATTGGATAGCTTCGATCAAAACGGTGATGTTCCATGGCGACCAAGTCCTCAGCTGCGGTGCATGACCACCCAGATTCTTGATTTTGCGCTCCTGTTCCACATGGCCGATGAAATTGGTCAAATATAAAACTGTGGCGCCGACCAGCAGACCCGAGGAGATCAAAGGCGAGGAGTATTGGCGGATGGACCACGCCGTGGCGACGCCGAAAAGGTACAGGACAGTGTTGGTCCAGGTCCGATCGAAAAGGGCGCCGAGCATGTTGAGGGCGAGGAGTCGAGTGTCTCTGGCGTAGATGACTTCCGTGGTGTCGCGTGATGATCGCAGACCGAGAGTTACTGGAGGTGAGTTCCTTCTTGTATCACGCAGAACGGCTAGACATAATGAAAGTCCCAAGAACAAAGACCCGGCGATGTGTGTCGGCTAACGTAAAGGGTGTCTCTATACGAGGTACACAGCGTGAGGAGAGATGCGGGCCTGGAGGTGAACCGCTGTGGGCTGTGCGTGCAACTCACGTGTGAACATCGAACAACCGGCTCCGAGTTCTCAGACTGACGTGGATGCGGAATTGAGTGAAGTCCGAGATCCGATTTCGATCCCGGGAGGCTGATTCCCTTTTACGATGCAACCAATCGCGAGCCGGCCTATCAAACTTACTCCACAAGTCGATGGCTTTTTCGTGGAGAAGACTTGGCACAGAGTTTACGACAATGATGAACATGACGGGAGGGAGAAGGTGGAGAGATATGATGCGTCCGCTTGTACCTGCCAGGTCACTTCGACAACAGCAACATGTTTTTCGAATACGATAAAACGAATGCCTTGCGAGCTTTCTTTGTCTGAATCGCTTGTATGTGCCTCCGCCCGTTGTCGGTCTATGTATGTCAAAACTCCGACCTGGCTCACCATCATCCGCAGGCCAGGCCACTCAGTGGTTGACGCGGACATGCCCCCGTCTTCTCAAGCATAGCATGAACCATGGCTCTGGTTTCGCTTGGATTCTGCATTCGAATGAGCATCTCCTAAGAATCGACTTCACGCCGATTCGGGGTCCGAGGACAAGATGGTTGTCCGACGGCGCGATCTTGGCTATGCTGGATGATGTTCAATGCGATTCAAGCAGTGAATGTCCCCCAAGCTCCTCACGTCGTGGTACGTGCTCCCGCCCAAACGCCTCGCTAAGTTCATGACCAGTCGGTGCTCCGTTCTCAACCCAACAGCTTCAATCCGCCAGGCGTCTTCGCCGGCAACTTCTTCTCCACTCCCGCGCCCGTGTTAGCCTTCAACGGATCCGCCGCATTCTTCTTGCCCTCTTTATTCTTGTCCTTGTCCTTGTTGTTGTTCCCGCGATTCTTTCCCCTATTGTTCCTCGGGTCTTTCTTCACGACCGGCTTGACATCCGTCCTACTCCTCTTGATCGTAATCGGATGACTACCGATGTACTTGTTGCTCATCTCCCTTGCCGCTTTAAATCCCATCTCCGCATCGGTGAAAGACACAAATCCATATCCCTTTGATTTCGTCGATAGCTTGTCTCGAATCACACGCGCCTTGGCCACGCCATATGCGGCGAATGCTTTGGCTAGCGAGTCATCCGTCACTTCGCCCGCAAGATTGCCCACCATGATACGGAATTGGGTCGGGTCCCATTCGAGCAGAGATTTGTCCTCCCACTTTTCGCCGCCGCCCTTGCGCACAACCGTCAAGTTGCTGGTGTCAGCGCCGGCTTTGGAGTTCCCGGCGATGGAGCCGGGGGTATCAGCATTTGTTGCGCCGCGCTGCCCGAGGGGAGCATTGTTGGCATTATCGTCCTTGCCGCCTTTCTTGTCGCGCGTGGCCGGAGCCTGCGCATAGGCGGATTGCCATAGCGCTACTTGTTGCTCGTACTCGGGATCGAAAGCGGCGTTCGCGCCGGCATAGACGGTTGGAGGAGGTGGCGGCGGTGCGAAGGGGTTGCGGATCTGAGGAGTGGTGCTGGTCGGGTATGCCTGCTGCTGCTGTTGTTGCTGCTGAGCGTACTGCGCGGACTGGCCGGGTGGGTATGCATACTGCGGATTGTACCCTGGATAGGCGTACCCTTGATTGTAAGCCATCGTGAGGCGAGTCTCGGTCTTTGTGCAAATCTGGGAAGTGATGCAGATGTGATAGGAGTCAGTGTAGGTCGAGGAAGCGGACCCAAAGGTTGAAGTGACGACAGGTGACTGACTTCAGATCAAGCCTTGGCACTGCTTGCGCGCCGGGGCAGGAGCTGAGAGGTCTTCACACGAGCGAACGACTGGGTGGAACTTTGTTGGCACGACTATCAATAGAATGAAAACCGTATGAGTACCACAGAGCAGAGCATTCGGCGATTTCCATGAACGTCGAGAGAGAAACTCGTATTCTCGTAACTCCCGCTCGCGCCTCATCACCAAAAGCATGCTGTGAGCCCAGAGCAACCACCGTGATGGCCACGATGCACTTCACTTCCATACGATCGCTCGCGCCTCGCTCCCACCCCATCCCACGTCCACCACCACTTTGATTCTGCATCCTCAAAGCTCTCCCTTGCTCGACGAAGAACCACCAAAACCAAAAGCTGCCTTGACCATTCCGAACGCCGCACCTTCAAAGCAAGAAACACCAGTCAGTCCTTGGAGGTCCAGAAAGAGGAAGACTCGTCAAGCCTTCCCGGGATTTAAGCAGGTTGCTTGCCCATGGGTGGATAGCTCTTGCCCTCCTTCTCAACCTTGGGCTCGCAGGCGCAGCGGTCGGCGGCTGGGACTGGGTCCATCACCATTGGAATATGCGAGCCACATCCCCACCAAGTAGTCTTCTCTGTTGAGAGAAGGAAGATTAGTCAAGTGGCGAGAAGGTCGAGTGAGCGACGATGGCGAGCGGTAGGGAAGTGAAGAAAAGGGGAGAGCAGGTACACTTACGACAGGTACCGCAGACTGCTTTTTTGCACATTTTCGATATGGTGTGGCGATAACGTTGAGTAGGCTTCGTGTTCGTCTTCGAAGTTGTGTTTGTTTGTTGTAAGAAGTGAAATGGAGGCTCGAAGATTGTTGATGATAAAGCCCCGCCGGCAGTCTAGCACTCGCCGATTGACAGCCGCCGAGTCGGCGATGTAACGAGAAGCGGTGATGGAAGGGTCAACTTCATCTCAACCAATGCTACAACTTATTCGAGATGACATGGCCACCCACGAGTTCATTCCACCGATCACACCTGGCCGAAGACGTCGCGAGCGATAAGGACTCGCTGGTATGGATTTGATCGCCGAGACAGCAAAGCTTCCACTCCCACATTCAGGACATGTGTGAATCACAGCGATTGGCATTGACACATGTCACCCACCTAACCGGACTTTCACGGCTGTGCCAACATTTGAAGCGAGGTAGAGCCAAAGGACGAAATCGCTCGAAGAAGAAAGATGTTCAACCCGGTCACTTCTCCACACCGCCAAAAGTTGCCCGACAATGAAGACGATTCCACATTCCCTTCATCGAGAATCCAGACCCATCGAAGCGACTCCTCATCCATCCGTGCCGCCGACCGACCTTCCTCAAACAGTAACAACCCTGAAGACAAGGACTCCCACGCCGCCCGCCTTCCCCAGTACTCCCTCTTGACTCGATCATCGTGAACCATGCCATGAATACCAGGATGAAGACACCACCAGGACCCTCGACAGATGACAGCGGCGTCGACGCCGGCGCCGGCACAGCGAGAACTTCTACAGGGGACCCGACAGGGAGGTATGCATGAAAGTGTGGTCACATGAAACGAACGACATGTGCTTTTTGTCTTTTTATACACGCCGTTCATTCGGGAACTCTCGTTTGAAATGTGATCGAGACCTGGGCTTTCAAGGATATACGTGTTGCTCCTAGGGACGTGTTCCGACTTGGACGATGACGAGGCAACCGGTTGATAAACGCAGACAGACACGAGTGAGATGAGAAGACACAGCAAGTATTTGATGAACTTTCGATTGTTTTTGCATCGTCTCGATGATCTTTTGTCAATTCATTCGGGCATCATAGGCATGCATGCCATAGCCATAGCCACAGCCATAGCCATTGCTCCTTTGCCCTCCACGGCCTTGAACATCCACTTCTGCCGTAGCAGCTTCCTGACCCTGCTCGTTCTTCATTGTCATTCTTTCCATGTCCCTGTGCCCGTTTTCCGTTCCCAATACCAACAGCCGCAGTCATGTGCGCTGAGCAGAACATTTTGTACGCCATCGCCTCCATTCGCAAACCGAAAGTAGTTGCAGAACATCCTTCCCACTCCGACCCGGCCCATTTTCCTTGCCATCCCCAGTATCAACGCCTTCACTAATGCAATTCACCCCTCCAAAGCAGTACTGCCTCCCAAAACTCCTGCCCACCATTTTCCATTCCTGTAGTGTCATATCATTGGTATCATTCAAAGTCGTAAAGAGAAAGAAAAGAAAGAAACGCCGCCCGCCAGTCTCGCGTCAAAAGTCGAACCCCCAATTGGTCCCTCAAATCTCATGGCTCCCTCTCTTCATCTCGTTCTTCATCTCGTACAAGGCCCTCTGCTTCCTCATCTCCTCAACATCGAACGCCGGCATGGCCTTCAAGTTGCTGTTGCTGGCCTTGCGATCGGACAGACTGCCCATGCTTCGCATCTTGCGCAACATGCCTGACTTTGCTTCGGGCTG
Organism: Zymoseptoria passerinii SP63; assembly: GCA_000223825.2. Classification (NCBI taxonomy): domain Eukaryota; kingdom Fungi; phylum Ascomycota; class Dothideomycetes; order Mycosphaerellales; family Mycosphaerellaceae; genus Zymoseptoria; species Zymoseptoria passerinii. The sequence continues at coordinate 21,591 of AFIY01000081.1, read as the reverse complement.
TGGAAAGCTTGAGAGCGCAGCGCCGGCGGCGTTGCGAGCGTTCACGATCTCGGTGACATCGGTGCGGGAGCGACCGATGGTTCGAAGTCCTCGAGCAAGTTTCTCGAGTGTGGTGCCAGACGAGGTTGATGATGTGGGAGTTCTAGACTTGATGCTTGACGAGGAAGTGGGACGGTTGGACTCGACCGGGGAGGATAATGAGTCGTTGGAGATGGTGCTTCCAAAGCTGATGCCGGAGTCGGCTTTGCGTTGATGGCGGGATGATGAGCGGCCAACGGTGCGGTAAGAGAGGTCTTCCACATTGTAGATTGTTTCGCACTCGGAGATCATGCTCTTGGCCAGTTGCATGTAGTGGCCAAGCGTGCGCACGACCGACTCCCAACCGAATTCATCAGTGGGTCCCTTGCCTTGTCGCATGAGGTTGCCAAGCACACGTGGGCCATTCTTCTCCACCGCAGAGATATACTTGAAGTATTGCTCACGTTGCTCCTTGAGGACGTGGTGGGAGAGAGCGCTGGTTGGCTGATCGTTGAGGCCGAGGGGTGGGTAGAGCGTGTTGAGCATGCCGACGCAGTTGTGCTTGTGAAACGGAAGGAGGGAGAACTCGTTGATGAGGATCCATCTTCGGATGCCAACGAAGACGGATGTGTAGAGGTGGTCAATCTTCCGCTCCTTCTGCTCGACCGACCTGACCCACTGCAGCACTTCCGGGTGCATGTGCAACACGCCGGAAGCATTCTGGTCGAGAGACTTGCGATCCACGTCGAGGCGAGACATGGCGGCAGCCACTTCGCGTCTCCTCCGCATCTCGAGATCCTTGAGGTAGTCCAGACCGGTAAGAGCCTGAGGGAAGTCGACGTCCTTCAGGTCCGCCACGAAGCACTTTTGCGCGAATTCGATGATGAAGCTCGGCGGTAAAGAAGAAGTAGCCTTTGATAATTGCGAGACCCGGGCAAGGAGATCTTCTGTAAAGGTTTGTGTGCGGGCGGCCTCAGGAAAAGCTCCTTGTGGTGTTGCTGGTGAGCTGCCGTTGCCGCTGCTGGCATTGCTGGAGGAAGGAGAGCCAGATCGCCGAGAGCCTCGTTGTGCCGTGTTCAACGCGTGCATGGTCCGTAGAGGCAGCTCATAGTTTCCGGGGTAGGTCAGAATGTGGTCGAGAATGAGTTGATATGCAGAGCCATTGGAGGATGTGGAGGACGCGGAGGAGCGGGAATGTTGATTTGTTGATGTCGCCATGGTTGAATGTGAAAGGCGTGGCCACCAATGACCGACGTGAAGAATTGAAGCGAGAGAGGGAGAGTCGACGCGCAGAGGGGGAACAGTGATGGTGAAGAGCAAAGAACTGGGCGTGGGCTGGGTGATGAAGTCGCGGGGCGGCCTCGCAGTAGACCCGGGTGAGGAACGTGGAGGGTTTGTTGTGACTTTTGTGGGCCGAACTTTCGGTAGTGTCCCGCCGGAACGGGGAGCTATTGAATTCGGTTGGATGGGTACGCAAACCGGGGCGGGCTTGAGTTTAAACCGAGTGTTTGACCGTTGCGCGGGTTGTAAACAGAGAGGCGATAATCAATATTGTGGTGATGGTGATGGCGACGGCGCAGCGATTGGGAGGGTGTTTGTCCGTCCGGGCGGTTTGTGCCTTGTTTGGAGTGAAGAGAGATGTGTCGGGAAAATTGAGGCTGAATTGTGAGACTGTGATGATATATAGAATGGAAAGTACCAAGGGCGTGGCGAACTGCGACGAGGCTCTTTCTTGAATCTGCTTGGAGCGGAGAAGTGGTGCTACGGGCATGACCACTGTTTCCCCCCTCCACTACGAGTTACTCGCCGGGATTTCGTCGACTCTGCGATCCCACTAGACCCGGAGCACCCTGTCTGTCATTGGAGGGAGGCAAAAAGTGCTCGTAGCTTTTCTTCGCACGCGACATCCGCCGCCGCCGCCAGGATGGCAGTGCCGCAGTGGAGTGTTTCGGCTGTACCTGTACTTCTGAGTTTGAGCAAGACTGTGATGGGATTCCCGTCACTGCAGCAGTACGCCATTCAATGCCTCCTCCACCACACACTGCCATCATCATCACAGGCAAGTCACCTCGCTTCTTCACGTATGACCATATCAGGCCGTATTATGCCGGCCGCATGCAGGTCTTCTTCCCGAATCCCCAGCTCTGCATGCAAGGATGAACATCCCCGCCGGCAAGAGCCTCCACGCGGTTCTACTTTTGGTCAAGTCATCAAGTCCCATGCAAACTAGACACATGCGCTAGTTCTAGAACTAAAGCTCGGGTGCTCGGGAGGGTAGGGACTGTCTAGGCCCTCTAGAGGAGCGTCGGGACTCGGGAGTTGTGAGTGTCTCGAACTCTCGATGCAGCCCGGTCTTGGGAAATAATAAATACAGAGAACGCGGTCGCTAAATACCGAACGCCCCCCAGACTAGAGGTATGTCAATTTTAGCCTTTGTGCAGGTTAAAAGGGACGTGCGTACATCGTCCGCGTCTATCTCGCGATTCTAGTATAACCGGTAGATTCTATATTTATAGTATGCTCGTTTCTAAGGTATTGTTAACACGCTAGTAAGCTAGTAAGCTAGTAAGTCGTTTAATAGCTATATAGCTAGAATTAACGTAGGCCCTTAAATAAAGGTATAGCTACTCGTATAGTATAGTCGGTAGTATCGGTTAATAACTATATTGTTACTAAGCCGGTATAGTTAAAGGTAGAGGTATATAGCTATATTGTTGCTGCTACTGTTAATACTATTGCTCTCGTTGTATAGCTTATATAAGGAGCTAATTACGAGAAGGGGCTTACCTTAGTTTATATAGTCTAACTACTTATCGAATAGTAGTCTTATTTAGTTATATACTATAGCTAACGCTATAGTATAATCCTTAAGGCATATAAACGAGCGGCTAGCGTTGTTGTTGTTAAGGCTAGCTCTACTAATTAAGGTTAGTAAATTCGAACGATAAGGGCTCTTATACGTTAGCACGTCCGCGACCTCTACTAGTACTACGCAGTCGTAAGTTTAAGGGCCTATTGTTTAGTATTATAGCTAGCTTGTAGATCGTTCGGTCGATAGTAACTATTCGAGCTAGCGGAGCCGCGCCCTTCTTAATATAGTAGTACCGGTCGAACTGCTCTAGTAGGAACTCTATACGGCCGTCGTTTATTATTATATCGTCGATCTTATATTAGTATAGTATGCCCTCGGAGGTTATAAAGTAGCTAGTATAGACGGTCGGACTAGTAATCTTACCCTCGGCAATTATACGCTACTCTTTAACGGCGTTAGCTATCTGCTCTATAGTAAATAACCTTAACGATATAGCGATAGTAAGGATACTTAAGGTTACGTAGAATATAAGCCTTCTTACGAGCATATTACTATCTTATTACCGTACTACGAAGAGCCTACTATAGCTAGAGTTTAAGGAAGAGCATAAGTACGTTATACCGTCGACTAGCGAGCTATTTCTTTATTATAGAGTAAGTACCTTTAGCCCTTAAGCTTGCCCTCTAGCTATAGTAGGGGTATTTAGAGATTATTCGCGGTTAATATAGTCGTAGAGTTTACTAACCTCTAGAGACCGCTCTTAGCTCTAGAACTCGTTGTTATTAGCGTTAAATTTAGCGAGAGTTTTGCTGTTAATCGTCCTTCTAAAGAGCTTTATAAACGTAGTTGTCTATAGTAAATCCTCGAAGTAAGTCTGCTTACTAGTCTCCTTATTAATAACCGGCACTTATAGCTACTTCTTCCTTACTTATACTTAAACGTTCTTAAAGATATACTAACGGTAGATAAGGGCTAGTGTCGTTAGAAACACTACATCTAAGGCGTTTATAAGGCCCCTGTCTCTGTCGGTTATAAACACTCCTAGCAATAGTAATAGATTAGTAATAGTAGGAGTAGTTATACCGCTCGGCTTATAGTAATTAAGAAGGAGCTGCTTAAATTTAGTAAGGAGCTATATAAAGGAAGGCTCGTCTTCCTTACCTATTAAACAGTAACTAATAGGTACCGTCTTACTAGCTCTAGTTATGTAGATAATGTTTATTAAAGGGCGGTTGTAGCGCTACTCTTTAAGTAGTCGAATAAGAGCCTCTATAGGCGTAAAGTCTCCTTATATAGTTTAACGAGCGAGAAGTTGTAGATATCTCTAACCGTTTAAATATACTCCTTATCGTTACTAGCTATAGCGTTAGCGTAAAGATCCTTAACGATAGACTTCTTAATAGCCTTAGTTCGCTGTCTCCGGCGGTAAACTAGTAAGGTAGAAGGGTACTCGGCCGTATAGTTATAAGTAATATACTTGCTATGTTATACCTCCTAACGACTACTCGGATCGCTAGTATAAACGAGTCCTATTATAAGACTAAATCCGCATCTACACTTACTAGAGGCTATAGTAGGACGAGTACCCTTAGTAACTCGCCCCTTACGAGGACTTCTACCTCGTAAGTAAGTATAGTACTTACTAATAAGATACTTGCCCTTAGTCTTACTCTTCTTACTCGTACTAATAGCAAGACTATATCTATAGCGTTAGCCCTAGTCCTAGTAGTATTTAGCTACCTAAGTATAGGTACGGAAGGTTCGATCGGTCGGTAGTAGTACTAGGTCTATAGATATCGCTTCGTCTAAGTCTTCCTTATTAATAATACCTTTACTAGTAGTAACAACGCCCTCTATAATAGTATCTACGGCGGACGACATAAGGTCGGAAATAGATAACTTAGCGCCGGCGACGGTAACGTTGTTACTTCTACCGCCCTCCGAATCCTTTAATCCTATACTAATATCGCTATTACTACTATCCTTAAAACCGCGTCCGTTTTATTAGCTAACTCTACGTCCTTATTAGATCTATTACTAGCGACCGATTCCTTACTACCCTCGATATCCTTATCGTTACCGCCGTCGTCGAATACGTCCGCCGCTTACTACCGCGTCTATAGCTACTCCGCTAAGCTCGAATCTACCTTACTACCCCCCTTACCGCTCTATAACTACTATAGGAATAACTCCTCCGGCGACGGCGATCGAAGAGTTAAGAGCGCTAGAGCTATTAAAAAGAGCTATAAACAAGAGGTAGTAATAATAGCAAAAATAAGGGCAATAGCATTAAGGAATATAGTAGAAGGTAAACAATTAGCTAAGGGTAACGCGATATGCGTTGACTCCCGCGTACGGCCACGTTTAGTATAAGGAAATCGACTAATCTCGGGACGCGCGCTATTGCTAACTACTAGCCCTTGAGGGGGGTGGCGTTCGGTATTTAGCGACCGCGTTCTCTGTATTTATTATTTCCCCCCGGTCTTGGCCTGGATCTTTTTCTATCAGACACCGCCCGGGCGAAGGCGATCTTGCGCGTGAACGATAATCGAGGTCTTCATTGCTTGGCAGCCATGTAGACCTCTGAGAGCAGAGGGATATACCTACCCTTTCAACAGAGGCTGCGTACCTCATACGGCTCCAAATCGTGCCTTTCAATGTTGTTGTTGCCAAACACGTCTTCAGCAAACGCGGTTTTCATCCAACGTCCGCGAGGGGGCAACGACAGCCGCGACCCAACGTGGGCCGAGTCTGACGCTTCTATCGCCGCGAATAGAGTAAATCCCGCAAACATAAGCCCCAGTTCCGACTGCGCCGTGGTGTTCAATCAGAAACCCTCGCGTTCTGTTGCTGGCAACATCGGTCGGCCCAGCTGGGCGATGGCTGTGAGACGTGTCTCGAGCGCGCAGCTGTTTGACAGCCGCTCAACTCCATGCCAACTGCACTTGGATCCTCCAAACAACCACGATCCTCGATCGTGAGGTCCTTCCTCGGCGATAGCGGTCCGTACACAATGCCTTGCTAGCTCTCACGCGGGACCACGGATTCCTCGTCACGCTTTGCACGATCTCGAACAAGGTTCGCCTTGCTAGCTCTTCCCTTGATGATCGTGGCATGGTGCTGACTTTCCCTGCGACCCTGTCTGAAACATTTGCCGGACAGGCGTCGTTCTAGACCTCGCAGAAATCGTGACCCTTCGAAGTTCGAACGTCGTGTTTGGTAGAAGAACCACACGTCACATCCGAGGCTGAGCAGTGCGAGAGAAGCTGGAAGCTGGAAGGTCAATGAAGGCGAAACAGGTTATACGTCTCTTCCATGAAAGGGAGTTCGGTGGACGACTTCGTCATGTTTGACGGCCAGCGACACAAATAGTCGTCGTGTCTACACCAACCACTCATTTACCTGCCCTGTCTGTCATTAATTCAATAGCCGACTTCTCCACATCTCCACGCAAGCAGCATCCTGGGCTGTCAGTCGCGCTCGCGTATAATCCCAGTTCCAATCTCAGGACGCGCAAGACAGGCATCCACAAACCCCTGCACGCGCCATCGCAGGGGTTGGACTGGGTTGTTGGAAGCGGCGCCAGATCGGTCCAGTGTGGTTGAGCTGGTAGTGATTTTGATGTTGAAATGAGGTCGACGTGTCGGCGAATTGCTCGTCGCGTCCTCCCTGTGAATGAACGCGGGCGGCGTGGTAGCAGTACTCCACCTCGCGAAGTGGAGTGAAATGTTCAGGGCGGCCGCTTTCAGGAGCGTTGAGGTGGAAATGTGGAATGCAGACTTCATCAAAGACTTTGTCCTGTTAATCTCCTGAAATTCGCGAACCTCAATCGAACGTGGCTTCCACATGGAACGCGTGGAAAAGACGCTCATGTGGAAGGAGAACCCGATCTGAAGAACGATGTCATATCTGCACTACGACCTCGACTGCAAGAGCCCTGCTCTCATATGTTGAAGTCTACCGCAATTCCTTGAGGTACCTACCCTTGACGTCGACATCGAATCGTCACTACTATCAGGCACGTCAGATCCAAACTGCACCTCGCCCTTCGAGCACAACGAGTAGGAGCTACCAACGTCCGGTTGCTCCGCTTGATGGGTCTTGCTCTCTCGGCTTCTCCTTCTCACAAGCTACCTCCAAAAAGTCTCTTATACACCCCATACTTCGTCAACTGTATGCACTCATGATACCAAGCCCAAGTCACTGGCTTCAATGTGTATATCTCAACCCGGCACGAACAAGCCTTCTGCAACCTTCACCTGCCAATATGCAAGCCTCCAATGTCAGGCACCAGGATTGTTCAAAGCCGAACAACCTCCACCACTTCGTCGAGCTGCAGCATCAACGGCCCTGTATCCTTGTCCATGCTACTGCACGCTATGAGCATCGCGTCACGCGACGCATCCCTTTGCAGGTACGTGGCAACCGTACGAGTTTGCAAAGGGATACACAAGTCTTGCATAAGTTCTGCTTGGGCCACCATGCACACATGCGAGGAAATGAAAAATCTGCGGCCAATCACATAATTCGTGAACATTGTCGTCGGTGAGAATTTTCGTTCACTCCTACCACGTATGGGTCGCTCGCCCGGAGTGCTTTCGTTCCTGTTCATAAGCCAAGGATGACCACCACTTGACCGGATGGTGGTCGCAAGCTCCAGGCCAGCTACAGGTCTTGCGAATGCGTACCTCACCGGATCTACAGATCGCTGCGACAGCCAAACGCCTCGCCCAAGCAAGCAGTTTCGTCCGCAATGCCTGTTGGTTCTCGAGTAGACGTGTCGAGCTTCGTCAAATTCTGATCAAGTACCTCCTGTCCCAAGGCATCTGGGCTTGTCACACATACACGTCATTCGGTAGGCTGCACTGCTCGGCACTCGAACGCAAGAGGCCAAGTGCCTTGGTTGCATCACCTCTTTCGTCCCACCCTCTCATCAGGCCTTTGATAGTAACAGCGACACCAGGGCAAGGAAGCCCCAAACTGACTCGAAATGCCGCATTAACCAAGTCCAGGCAAAACCCTCCTCCGGCATTCATCCTGAGCACTCCCCGCTTTGGGACGGGGACCGCAAGACACATCCATTGAGGCTTGAGCCAAGCACAAACAGCATGCATAGAGAAGCTGCCTACATCCGAACCACGAAACGGAAACCGCTACCCTGCATCCGCAACTGCGATTGCGCCATGCGTGGTGAGTACCCCGGACCATCAGACGCAGACAGCTCCAAGTGAACGGTACGCTGCAAACACGACCACGCTGAGATGACGATGCGATGGTTTTGCGAAGAGCTTTACTTGAAATGCAGAGAGATCGACGATAAGCGGACGCCCCTTCCTCCAGCAGCGTCCTGTCAGCGATGGGCGAGAGCGTTCTCGCGCCCGTGTCGTTCATATTCTCTGGCTCCAACCACATTGCGTACGTATCAATCGGAGCTGTGCCGTCACTCCGCGGTCGACTCCAGGCAGCTTCCAGGTCGGATCGAACACGACGATCGATCGTTTGGCGGCCCTCATTTCGGACGTGTGCTTGCATACATGTGTCGGGATGTTCATGCCCGTTCGAGATGAGAGCGGCTGCGGTCGTTTGTCTGACGAACGTGGATCGAACAGGAGCATTCGTGATGACGGAGTGCAACGAGGTCGTCAAAGATTCGTCGGGTCGCGCAAACCCGCAGGCATGAGGAGGGCGTCGAGGTCTCGCAGGGTGTATGGATGCGTCAGTGAGGTCGAGGCGATGTGATTCGACCACAGACGAAGGAGTGCGTGAAAAGTCTGGTATAGAGAAGCACTCTTGATACAGTGTGCTTTCCAGTATTACTGCGCTGCTTGATTTCAGCATTATCTACAGCAAATCGTGGGACTTCTGCATCGTCATTCATCGCGTGTGCATTTCGCAGTCATTCAGTCCATCTCCATTTGGATCCTGCGCTTCAAGAAGCCATGTTCATCTTTCACTTTGTCCGTCCTGCCACCAACTTGACCGACTTTGCACTCTCAGTTCACAAACATACTGTTGTCCTGGATCGAGTATTGCTTGATGATGTCCGCCAACTTCTTCGCTTCGCGAGCGTAGTCGATGGGGTTGACGTATTGCACCTGGTACCTCACCCTGCAACACGAAAGAATGTCAGTATGACGCATCACAAAACAGACTGAACAATGCCGCAACGTACCTCTGCTGATCCTGGAACGTGTCCATCTTCGCCTTGCACTTGAAGATGAAGCTCTTGCAATTCGCATCACTGAACGCTTCACCCACTCGCTTGTCGTCTCCTTCCTCCTTCAATGCCATCAAGTCGTTCGCCGACATGCCCATGACCTGAACGCCGACTTCATCGAAGCAGCTCAGCCAGATCTGCCCGGTGTGATCGCTGACGTTGACACTCATGATGTAGCGGTAGTTGGGTCGATCCCAGGTCATTTGACACTGTTCGCATCGCCACTGGCCCTCGTCGTGTTCTGTTACTTTCTTGTTGCAGGGTTTCGGGTCCGTGGTGCGGCAAGCTGGATATGCGAAGCTGTCTTGCTTGACGTAGACGATGGTGGCCTTGATGCTGAACCAGTCAGTGGTTTCTGACTGTCCGTCCTTGTCGTCGTAGACTTGGGCGATGGTCTTGAAGTCTGATGGTCGTCCGCCGCCTGTGGCACCCGCAGCCGCCATACTATTGGCGTGCGAAGCAAAGTTACCATTGCGGCCCTCACCATCGTACCATCCCTTGAGCTTGTAGGCTTCGTCGATGTCGGGATCAATGTTCATGCTGCCGCTGGAGAGGAGGGAGAGGGAGCGTCCGCCGAAATCAGAGACTTTGACTCCCTTGAAAGCAACGACTGATTCTGGTCGAGCATCGAAGGACTCTGCTGTTTTGCCCCAGACGGTCAGGCGGACGTTGTAGCCGGAGTTGTCCACCAGAGTCAGCTCGCGCTTGCTGTATGGCTTGTTGGTGCTCTTCGATACTATCTCATTCACCTCGCCCACCTCTTGCAGAACTCCGATGCAGTCGATGGTGGTGTCCTTGTCGACATTTTGAAGTGCAGCAATGTCCGTAAAGTTGTAGCGTACTTGCGGCACACCATCGTGGTCTTCCGCCTTCTCAATTGTTGTGTCCCGCTCAAATGTGAGCTCATAGTCGTTGTTAACATTGGAAAACTGCTTCTTCGCGAGCTGGACCTTGCACGGACTGGAGATATAGTAGACGTTGCCCTCTGTCAAGAACTCGTACCACTGATCGACAGAATCGTTGAAGCCAGTCGCACGAATTTCGCCAGAGTCATCCAAAAAGTTCACGCTGAAGAGCTTGCCCTCGCCGTTCTTGTTGTGCCATGTCTTGATGTCGCCTTTGTGTGTGCATCGCGCCTTGATCGTCCACTTGTGGGTGTATGGAGAAACTGCCTCTATGGGTGTGATATTGCCACGGCCGTTGTGCGAGGCTGTGGGTTTGGGACGAGCGCTGAGCTCTGAGTTGGACTGTTGCTGCGGCTTGTTTCCGTAAAATCCGTTTCCTGCGATGTTGCCCGGCTGCGGCTTCACATCCTCTTGCTGCTCAGGTTTGGCTCCGTCATATGTGATGGCGACCGGTTGTCCAATCTTTTCCGGTTCGCCGTACTCTTTCAACACTTCTAGATCGACCACGATGAGGATGTGCTTGTCCTTGACGAAGTTCGCGGTGAATTGTGTCAGGCGGCAGATGCTGCCCCTCTTGAGCGTGCCGTCGTTGATGAGGTTGTTTGACTCTGCAGATGCGTCAGTCTCGTCATTCTTTCCGCCTCCATCGCATGATCCACGTACGAGTCGCGAGCATGCCCTGAATGAAGTTGACGCTGTCGTTGAAGACGACCCGCCACCGCTCTTGACCAGTGGCCTGGTTGGCGGACATGGGCTTGATCTGAACACACTGGACGATGGGGTTTTCGTGGATTTGGCCTTCGGTGACCTGGCGCAGGACACCGGCGCTGAGAACGCCCGCTGCATCAGCCATGATTGCTGCTTCGCTGGTGAGGAGTGGGAAGAAATGTGCCGGACAGTGTGAGGTTGATGGACTTGTCGATGTTGATGGTGGGGCTCTCAGGCGGCTGTCGCGTTCGGTCGCGCTCAAGATTGAGACGCGTCGGTGATTAGTCATACCATATCAATTTAGCTATTCTATCCACCACTACGAGTATCAACTTCACCACGAGCAATCACTTTCGAAGTCCCGATTAACTAGCGGATTGACTGCGAGTTCCTTACATTCCCGGCCGCTGAAATGATCGTCGACCTTTCACGGAGCTAAAAATTCTCTCCGGGCAGTGCTCATATCAAGCACACGTTGGCGATCGAAGGATCCCAAGAGACATATCTGAATTGTCTACGACCTATGGCGTTCAGCACCCCTGGCTAGGCCTGCGAGTTCAGATGGCCATGCACGGTGATTGAGCCTTGTGTCAGACTGTCAAATACCACGACCCCGAAAAGAAGACATTCCACAACCCCCAGGAACGATCCCTGTCGCCATGACTTCACCTCGACCCCAACTTCTTCAACCGCTGTCCAACTTTCGCTTGCCAGATCCTTCGAGTCATCGAGCAATCGTTCGTGATCCGAGCCCGGAATCAAGATCTATGTTTCAGCCTCGATTCGCGTTGATGCGGCCTGACGTTGCTCAATGTGGTTCCTCTTGTGGCGGAGAACAGTATACTTGTAAGATGGACACTTACATGTGGCGTGCACGTCTACAGCGACTCGAAGGTTGCCCACGAGGGGCACTTCCGAACCTCCAAACTCTCTTGATCAGGAACTATTTACCTTCAAAGCCCCTTCTAAGCCGAAGAGCAACTCGCGATATCCGCCTTGAAAGACCTTGAAGCTCAACAGGCTAACCTGCAAGGTACGTCGGAATACATTCAACTATCTTTGGCGAGTGCTGCCCGTTGTTTCCACTGGTGCCGCTGCTTTGGTATACTTGTACTGGTCAGACTCCTTATCCATGGTTGGATACGGCGTGCACTCAGTCAGCACCAAGAGATCCACTCCTCGAGAGCTCTGCCCTGCGTAATGCATACACACCCGAGTGAACGTCATGTGTTACCGTAACACCTCAGAGAATGTCACGCTGCAGACCTCCAGCCGTTCAGACCCTCCAACAACCCAATCGCTGACTTTTAGATCCGTACTCCAACAGACTCAATGCAAAAGATCAGCATGGTCGACAACGAAGTCTCGAAGAAAGCCTCTCCGGCCGCACCGAAGAAGCCGGTGGGAGGAGCACCTGTCAAGAAATCCGCCGCACCTGCGAAGTCGCCAGCTCCCGCGAAGAAGCCGGTCATGGCAACGCCATCTACAACGAGCGCGCCAGCAAAGACGCCAGTCAAGACTCCCGTGAAAGCGCCCGCGGGTGGTCCGACTCCAGCCAAGACCCCCTCCAAGACCCCGGCGAAGACACCCGTCAAGGGTACTGCAGCGCCAAAGGCGAGCACGGGTCCATCGACGAAATTGCCGGGCTCTGCAGCATCCGCGAAGGAAGCAGGGGACGAGACCGCTGCCGTCCCAGAACGAAGGAAGCCCATCCCACCTGAAGTACGAGAGCAGAAGAAGAAGCCCGCGCCAGCACCTCAGCAGGCGGCTGGAGGAGCGACGGATAAGGCGAACAAGGCCGTTGGACAAGGCTTGAAGACGGCGAACAAAGGCGTCGATGGAGTAGCGGGTGGAGTGAACAAGACCGTTGGAGGTGTGACTGGTCAGCGTCTACAGTCCGAGTACGCATCCGCACTGCTCGATACTGACACTCTCCCGCAGGCACCCTTGACAAGACGACCGGCAACAGGTCCGCGCCAGTGACTTCCCGCGTCAACAAAGTCACCACCGGCGCCACCAAGACCGGGACTGACGCTGCGAAGGGCGTCAGCAGTACTGCTACTGGCGCCGTCAAGGATGTCTCCAATACAACTACAGGCGCTGTCGGCAACTTGACGAACACCGGCAAAGATACCGCGGGAGCGATTGGCAGGGGCGATATCAAGGGCGTTGGATCAGGTCTGGCCAAGGGCACAGGCAAAACCGTGAGCGGTGTTGGTCGAGGTGTACGTTTTGAGATGCCGAAGTGCTGGACCAGTGCGAATCTCGCTGTGTACGCTGACACTCATCGCAGGCTGGCGCGACAGTCGGAGGTGTTGGTAAAGGGCTCGACTCAACTGTGTGGGTGGTCAATCTTACAGTCCAAGAGCCCCCTTGATCTCAGACTAACCGCACTCCCAGCTCCGGACTAGGCAAAAACGTCGGCGACACGGTTGGGGGTCCGGTAGGCAAAACCGTTGGCAACGCAACAGGTACGTGCACGCCAATAACCCATCGTAGCGGAAAAAGGCAGTCCTAATGAAATTCGCAGGCAACCTCGGGAAAACCGTCTCTGGAACGACTTCCGGCTTGGGCAAGACGATCGGCGATACCACTGGAGCCATCGGCCGAGGCGACATCAGCGGTGTAGCGTCTGGCGCTACAGGCGGGGTTGGGTCGACGGTTGGAGCAGCTGGAAAGGGAGCTGGAGGGACCGTGGAGGGAGTCGGCAAGAGCGTAAGTGTTGTCTTGACAGGAGAAGCACAAATCCGAAAGATCGATTGAAGATTTCTAACGATTTGGCGTTCTAGGTCGGAGGATACATCCCTGGACGAGCCGGTGGTACAGTAGAAGGTAGACTTTCTCCCTTTCCAGCGCTGTCCACATCGATCACGAAAAGCTGACGGCTCGCAGGCTTGACCAAGGGCGTAGGCGACACGGTCACCGGCGTGACCGGAGGTGTCGGCGAAGGGGTCGGGAAAATCGGCAAGGGCGACGTTATCGGAGGTGAGGCTCGTCTGTGTGTGGGAATGTCTACTTTTGTCTGACAACTCTTAGGAATTGGCTCCACGGTGGGCGGCGTGGGTAAGGGTGTCGGTGGTCTCGCTTCTGGTGTGTGGGGAGGCATCAGTGGTAAGAATCGTCAGCAGAAGGCCGAAGAGCCGGCGGCTGCTGAGGAGGGGGCGGAGGAGTCGCAAGAGAAGGGTGAAGACAAGGGTGGCTTCTTTTGAGATGGGAGTGGCTGATGGAGCGTTTCTTTGTCGGGAAATGGTGTCGGAAATCACGTGCTTTGAGTTCGTCGCACATCGGTCAGGTAGTTCTACTGCGTGTAGCCGACACTGAACCTTGTAGGAACATGCTGTTTCGGCTCAGATGTGCAAGCTCAAAGCCTTTCGAATTCGACCATTCGGGCGGTGGAATTTCTGTAGGAATCCTAGTTCGGAGTCACACGATCCACGGAGGGAACTGCACGATTTGCACTGCCGGCGGTGCCTTCACATGGTACATAGAGCGCTCCGGTTTCCCACAAAGCTATGGTGAGCAACAAGAAACCTTCCCTCCTCCCAACCTTCGCGAAAACCTCCAACAAGCAACCATGCAAATCAAAGCCGAAGACGTGAGCATGTTCGACACTGCCAATTCTCTTGACTAATCTCTTCTGCGGCTGGAGTCGAAACAGATCCTTGGTCCGACCGACGGTAATGTATGCAAGAGTTCCGATCACGAAGTCTGGTGGCGGTAGTTCAGGAGAGCACTCGAGAGACCGTTTCTGTCATTTTCGCAGCAAGGCCTTCTCACGACCTTTGCGACTGTGTCACGAACAGAGATTCCGGTGACGTCGCAGACCCGAAATGTGACCGCCGAGTGATTACGCCAGAAGCAAGAAGGGCCATACTCCAGGTCCAGGGAGTCATGCAGATGGTTTACTCTAGTCCTACGTCTTTGCCCTGGCACGAAAGATTGGGTGTAGTTATGCATGGCCACCAGCTGACATGGGAAGGGTAGACGAATCCTCGCAGTGCCGTTTGATATGTGGACCCTCGTTCGGTATCTGTCGGGTCGCGGACCAGCGCCGAGCCTAAGCAGTGTTGGTATGTCAGCTTCACCATCTCGATCCACTGAATTTCGTGGGGCAAGACGCTGGTGAGTCTCGCGAAGCTTCATGTGAGCCAACACATTGGGCCCCGAGCGAGATCATTAGGGGGAGTACTCGTTACCGGGTGAGACATTGGTATCGGCTAGGATGGACTGCAAAATGTCGGTTTGTCACAAGGAGGCCGACTTTCCTCGTCTCTCACGGTGGATTTAGCGTACGAGAACTTTTCGAGGTCGTTGGTGCGAAATGTCTTTGCCCATACTTGACACTTGAAGAATGATGGTGAGATCTAAGAGGTCGACTCTGATTGCTTCGCCTTTTCTGGTGCCTGACTGTTATATCACAGCTTTCCAGTCCCAGCCGACTTTAGCGAAGCGCGTGGCTATCAGTAGGAAGCCCTATGGAAGACGAAGATTAGCAGAGGTCAAAGCCGGAAGAGGAGGATGGCTGTTCAACATACACCCAGAAAGAACGACATGCCCGCCCATCTGTTCACGGAATTGTCAGCATCTACTCTTCACAGTCATCGAAGCCGACAATCGTCCAACTCACATCTGCGCATATAGATACTCTCCATCCTTCCTCTGAATCAACGCCCCGGCCAACGGCGGTCCCGTCAAACACGCGAAACTCACACAACTAAACGCCATGCCCATCCTCACCCCCGCCTTCTTCATATCAGGGACTTTACTCAAACTCCCGAACAACGCGGGAAACAACGCCTGTACGGCGGCCGATCCGGAGCCATAAATCGCCGCGAAGACGTACATTCCGCTCAGAGAGTGAATCCCGATCCAAACGAACATCATCGTGCCACACATGAAAGTGAAGGGTATAAGCGTGTTGAGCGTACCCACCCCATCGGCGAAGTAATTCGGTACGAGGCGGAAGACGAAACCGACGGAGACGATGGTGAGGAGGAGATTGATGGATTCCTGGTAGCTGCAGCCGAGGACGTCGCGGCCGTAGGCGCCGATGTAGAAGAAGGCGAAGTAGAGACCCCAGAAGACAAAGAACATGGCGAGCACGTAGAGGACGTAGGGGGGTTCTTTGAGGGAGGGCCAGTCGATGATGGGGCCTGCTTTCCGAGGCAGGAGGCGCGTGCGGTAGAGGGCGATGGTGATGGCGTTGGTGGCTAGCATGAAGAATCCGATGACTCGCACCGTCCAGGGAAAGCCGATGCGGGGGAGGAGTTGTTGGACGATGAGGGGGATTACGATGCCGCCGGTGCAGGACCCCACGGCGGCGACACCTACGGCGAGGGCCCGGCGACGGGCGAAGTAGGACGTCAGAAGAGACACGACGGGGCAGAAGTGCAGGCCGTTGGCGATGCCGGAGCAGACGGCTTGGGCGAGGAAGAGTTGCCAGAAAGTTGTTGCCGAGGCGGTGGCGAAGATTCCTACGAGTTGGAAGACGGAGCCGAGAATGTAGACGTGGCGGAAGAGACCGGCGTCGGTGGCTCGGCCACTGACTGTGCCGATGACTGAGACATGTGTTGGAAGTCAGACGTCCCATCACGGCGGAATGGTTGTGACTTACAGAACAACAAGAACAATTGCACTGATCCAATCCAGCTAATCGTCGACTGGTCGACATTCAATGCCGTTTGATAATACGTCTGAAAGACTCCAAACGAGGTGATGTAGCCAAAGGTCGAAGCGATGGTCAAGTGCGTGCAGAAGCATTGCGTCCAAGCGACTCGGCCACCGTCTGGAGGTGGACCAGGGTCTATTGATACAGCGGAGCGGCGGGAGATTGTCCGGGAGAGGATGCCCCGAGCGGGCGTGGGATCAAGCGATTGTGTCTTCTCGTTCCGAGTGGATTGGGCATGTTGTCCTCGCTGCTCGAGGGATTCGGTATGGCTGAGCTGGCTGGTGAAATCGTCGTCTTCGCTGTTCGGCCAGGCGGTGGCGTCGTTCTTGATGGCAGCATGCTGAGAAGCGCTACTAACAGACTCCTCGTCTGATTGCGTGTGGGCCATGCCGATACTCGGGAGTGTCGGTCTGCGGACAGATGGACGAGGTGATGGTATACCAGAAAATCAGAGTGGTTAGGAATGAGACTTCAGGAAATGCTCAACGGATACAGTAGGACGGGACCCGTGCTTCATGACATGGATGAGGAACAGCAGAACAGGTCACAATTACAGACAGAAGCAAGCATGGCATGTCGTGTCACCGCCAAAATGCGGTGGTCCCCCAGTCGTTGGTGTTGTTCGCCTCCGGACTCGCGAGGTGACTGACCATGAGGGGAGCCCATCAAATTGAGGGGGGGCCAAGACTGCAAGATGGGGAAGGTCCTTCCATGGCAGCCGTGCATGTCATCTCATTGCATGTACAACGGCGATATAGTGATGCGACGAAGATGGGAAAAAGACCGACCGTGATGAGGCATATATAGCACTAAGTCAAGGTAGGTTGATGAGGTGAGGTGAAGGGATGCCTGTGCTGTGCGAAACAGATGGAGCCTCAGGCAGCAGAAGGTTCAACATCGGCTGTGACATTCCTACTAGGTATGTACACATACATGTACAACTCACACCCTTATCCAAGCTGTATGCTGAACCTACCTAAAACTTCGACCTCGCTCCTCAAGGGTCATCAGGCTACAAAGACACCACCAACATCATCGGCGGCCTCAATGGTCTGAATTCCGCAGGCGCCATTGTCGGATGTCTCCATCATGCTGGGTCGGAGAGGTCGTCGACAGGAAGCACACGATGGACATCGGATGTGTCGTCCTCATTGTAGGTAGGGCATCATGTGCGGGCGCGGCAAGTACACATCCCACAGGAAACGAAGGGGAGAACATTGCAAGAAACTCCGGCCTCCTCTTCGGCGACGACGCGCACACGTAGCTTCGCACTGGTATGACTTGATCGCCGGAGGAGAAAGGGAAGAGAGTCGCCGAGGATGCGGTGAGGTCTACTGCTATTGCGCAGACGGTGACGATGTTACACACGACGTGATAAACGAGCATGGGAAGAAAACGATCCGCGCAGAATCATGTAAACAGAAAAGTGGAATTCGACGTACGCCTTAACACACACACAATACTCGCTTTGATGCGAAGACTGGACTAAAAAAGAGCAGAACCCATAATCGCAGCAGACTTTTCTTTTTTTTGGTTTTCGAAAACTCCTTGAACGCCCACCACCTTGCAGTCGGACGATGGGGCCAAGGTATTCGCGCACGAATGCGGCACCCCTTTCCTGTCCCATGTCCCAGTTTTTCCATGCCATCATGTCCATCCATTGCGCCTGTAAACATTTCGCATTTGCATTGCCATTCCCATTTGCCCGTTGATCACATTCGTCCTCTCACAGCCCTTCCATTTCCCCGTAAGGCAGGCAGACACGCACACACTCTCCTCTTTTCTCCACCTTTCACCACCACACGCACGCACTGCAATCCTCATCTCTAACGCGTATGCTGACCCCCTCCACCATGCCACCCGATGTTCTTCCCACTCTCAACCCCAAACAGCTGATCCCCATTCGTCGGCGAATGCGGGTTCACCGCCAGAGTCCCATTGCCGTTCCCGTTCACCCCCTCCTGCTTCTTCTTCTTCTGCTTCTTGATCTCATCACCCGAACTCGCGCGCCTCTCCACCCAGTCCATCGTATCGTTGACTTTCCTCGGCGTGGGACGCGGCACGGAATCCATCCACTCGGGGAAGAAGACGTAGGTGGTTTGGATGGGGGCGTTGTTGGCGAAGCAGCGGTCGCTGGGAAGAGGTGTTAGTCTTTGCTGGCGCGTTGGGTGATGGGTGGTTTTACATTTTCTTGGTGGAGGGAAGGCAAGGAAAGGAAAGGAAAGGAAAGGAGAGGGTTGGGGAAAGAGAGGCAAGGAAAGGAAAGGGAGGGATAAGGATGATTTCGTGAATTCTATGATATCGATATGGTATGGTATTGGTATTGTGATGCATTGTGACTTTTTCTCTGCGTCCGGGGATGATGGTTTGGGGGGATTAGGACGTTACCGCATGATTTCTTCGTAAATCAGTCCTGCGAGGGAGAAAGAATGGTGGTCAGTCAGATGCCACGGTTGTACAAATTCAACAATGGCAATGCTTACGCTTCAGCTGCTCCTTGGACAAGTTGTCCTTGTTCTTGTCGAAATCGAAAAACTCCTCCGGGATGGGCTCCGCGTTCGGCTCATCCTCCGGATCGTGGTACGGCTCGAGGTACGGATGCTTGAGAGCTTCCTCAACCGTGATACGCTTAGTCGGGTTGAATGCGAGTAGCTTCTCCAGCAAGTCCAGCGCGAGATCCGAGGTCTTGGGGAACATGGCTTTCCAGGGGATCTTCTTCTTGAACGGTAGACTCCTGATGTACTCCCTCGCGCGGCGAGACTTGATGCCGTAGTAATCCTCCATGGTCGGTGTACCGAGGACATCGAGGATGAGGGTGAGTTGGTGATGGTAATCCTTGCCCGGGAAGAGCGGTTAGAGCGGTTTCCCACTCAACATCTCGGCGAGGATGCATCCGACTGACCACACGTCGATCGCTTTCGTGTACTCCTTGAACGTGAGCATTATCTCAGGTGCACGGTACCAACGAGTCGCGACGTATTCAGTCATGAAGCCTTGATTGTCCTCGGTGCTGGCGGCGGAGCGAGCGAGACCAAAGTCGCACACTTTGAGGTCGCAGTTGGCGTTGAGGAGGAGGTTGGAGGGTTTGAGGTCGCGGTGAAGGACGTTGGCGGAATGCATCGCTTTCAGCGCGCGGAGGGTTTGGTAGATGAAGTACTGGCAGTGGTCGTCGGAGAGTTCTTGGGTGCGGATGACGCGGTGCATGTCCGTCTCCATGAGCTCTTGGATGAGATAAACTTCGGTAAAGGTCTCGTAGGATTTGGGCTTTTGGATGTCGAGGATGGAGATGATGTTTTCGTGATTGAAGTAGCGGAGTAGCTTCATCTCGCGGAGGGTGCGGAGCTGGAATGAAATGTCAGTATGTGGATGAGGTTTTCGTAAGATGAAGTTTTGGAGAACGAGCATCTCGAGGCTCAAGGTGGACACACCGCAAACATGGAGTGGTCGAAAGGTGAAATCTTCTTGATGGCAACCTTTTGTCCCGATGGCTTGTGCAGCGCCGAGCAGACGACACCATAGGCGCCCTCTCCAACCACATCTTGAATATCGTACTGCTCCGACACGTTGAAGGAGATCTTGCGGGAGCCCGGCTGCTGCTGCTGCTGCTGCTTGCTGCTGCTGTTGCTGTTGCTGGGCGGTTCTCGACATGATGGCGGTCGAGGTGGTCGAGTGGGCGTGACAATTCGACGGTGGAGGAGATTACGGCGAGAGGATTCGTGGATCGCGGGATCGATGCAAAATGGCACCGCGGGTCGGAGGTGATGAAGTCGTCACAGCTCGTCTCGGGGAGCTGGGCGACGATGAAAGGAGTGCTGCACGCTGGTTTGCCTGCGCTGGAAGAAGTCAGATCTCCGGGCACAATTTCCGTCTTGGACGGAACAAAGAGTGGAATGTGGATGTGTTTCCTCCGGTTCGCCCAATGCGGCCATGTCCCTCACGCCATGGTTCGCACGTGGCAGCCGCCAACACTCTTGGGGTGATGGTGGTGAACGTACCTCGCTCGATGTCTCGTGTCGTCTTGCTTGCTCTTGCGGGACTGCGCGCGGAGGAGATGGGAGGACAGCGTGAAGAAAGGGAGAGAGGGTGGGTGAAGGTCCAAGGACGAATTGCGCGGGACGGGAAGAGTGTTTGTCGTTGGTCGGCGGACGGGCCTTTGTACGACGTGGGAGGTCGGCGGTCAGCGGGAGGTTTTTAGTGCCGTGGGGCGGTGGTGAAACTTACAAATGGAGAGGAGATGAAGTCAAGACAGTGGCGAAGACTAAACTTGGGGAGAGGATGATAGGAGGTAAGATAGTGAGTGGTATGGTCTAGGTAGGTAGTATAATAGGGGGAGACTTGTCGGAGTGAATCCAAGGTGATGACGGAGGGGGAGGGGGGGGGGATGAGGGACGGGATGATGAGACTGAGGAGCTTTAGAATACCCCGTCGCCGACCGAAGTGATGTCAGTCGCCGTGAAGGAAGCCCTGCCCTGGCCTGCAAATGTCGTCGAGGTCAAGAGAGATCAATTGCGATGTGAGGTGAGAATCGATTGTGAAGACAAAGGTGAGAATGAATAAAATGCTGAACAAGTCAGAGAGTGTCACCCAGCAAGAGTGAGAGACGCCCTCAAGACTCCCCTCGTCCTCATCAGAAGAATCCGAGACAGCCGCCCGGAAGGAAGGATGGACAGAGGAAGCGCTCTAAGCGCCGAGAGAGGGAATAGACATCTCCATCGATCGTTCGTCGAGGGAGAGAGAGAGACCAACACCAACGGACTCTTCTCCCCAAGAACGACCATATCACATGGCGATAATAAAAGACGGCGGCAAGCACCATGAAAAAAACAAGACAAGACCCATAGCCGCCGCTTGATCTCCTCCCTCAATAACGATGAACTCTACTCTCCTCCACATATCTAAAAGGTATCTAATCTATCTATCTATCCTGCCTGTTTCGGGGCATCCCAAACAAGGACCCAAGCTAGCTCCGGATCCGACCGAACCAATCAATTCTCACACGGTGTGCATCATCATCAGGAGCGAGACGAGACATCAGTCACTCACATCCTATCATCCAGAGACGACCAATCCACTAAAAGGGGCCATGTGGACGCACGCCATGGTATAGAATTATCATTGGACAATACACCAATCTCAGGATCATCCACACGCCATCCTCCAAGTCAGAACCATCCATCCACCCACCCACTCACCTCCACCCCTTCCCCAATCCCCAAACATCCACCCCCTTCTCATCCCCATCCCCATCCCCACCACCACCACC
>AFIY01000083.1:0-10131 GCA_000223825.2 Zymoseptoria passerinii SP63 | reverse complement strand
GCGGCTATATAGCGTAGCTCTCGAATACGAACATAGCCGTCGTATAGGTAAAGCGCCTACGATCGGCGATTTCTATATCTACTATAGGGACTAATACTAGAGGGTTATTTAATTAGTAGTAGCGTATTACTTTACGACCTCGAGGCCTTACCCTATACTATAGCTTAGCTTCCTTAATAATAATAATAATATAATAACTTCTACGATACGCGGTATACGCCTAGATATAAGTACGCGATCTACTAGATTACTACTAAGGTTTAGTAGTAAAAAGGTAAATAAGTGTATATAGACGAGTATAAGACCTCTTCGTAAGGAGGTCGGATAGATTCTCTAGTATCCTCGTATGTACCTACCCTTTATAGTAATCCAATATACTTCTTAGGATACTAGATACTTAACAGCGGATACTGGCACCAAAAGCGTATCCTTAAGTAGCCGCCGCATATCCTAGAGCTAACGTCGACAGGATCCTGGATACTGGACAGAATCAGCGCAGATACTGGTGTAAGTAGTTGGGGCCTAGATCGACGTGCTCTCAAAGCTGAACCAGATGGACGGGGATCGAAATCAAACCATGGAACTGTAGCAGCATACTGGACCGAATAGATCAAACAACGTCCACTACCTTCCCACAGACCATAACGACCCAATCGTGCACATACTCTTCGCCGTCGACCAATCCGCCGTCACTCGGGCGAGAAAAAAAAAGCCCCCATCCACATTAACCAACGACACGACCTCGGGAGAAAAGACGCGTAGCAGAAAACTGCCAGGCTAAGGACATTTCCCAATACACCCCCCCGCATCGTGCCCCGACGCATCCGTCTTGACACAAGGACAGTTTTTCCCGCTCGGGCGATAGAAACCGTTATAAAGCCCCGTGCCCACCTAAGAAAATCTATCATCAGTAACTAAACTCCGTGAGAAGTGGGGGGAGACATGTGGGAGACTTACCTCTCCGACGAGGCAGCATTTGCAGAGATTTTCGCCGCAGAAGTTGTCTGGGTCTAGGGCGTAGGCGGCGAGGGCGAGGGGAAGAGTGGTGAGGGAGAGGGAGATGAGGGCCGTGAGGAGGGGGGGGAAGCGCATTGTGGCGGATGTTTGGTTGTTGTTGCGGTAATGTGTGTGGTTGAAGTCCGCTCGGAGATGTGTCTTTGCGGTGTGTGGAGGTATGCCTTTGTAGTGTGCGTGTTGTTAGTCGGCAGTATGCGATGCGTCGGTGTGGAGGGCGAGAAGAGGATCTGGAAGACTCGGGCATTTATTATAACTCGCCGGATCGCAGGTATGGTGTCCCCTGTAGAGAGCTACACGTAATAATCGCTCGATATTTTCTGCTCCAGCCCCTGTCGTTGCTGTGTATCGCAAGCATCAGACCTGGGTCAACCGTCACGAGGTATTAGCTTCGCAGTTTTGACGGGGTGAACGTGGTTCTTTCTGTCGACACCGCCCGCGCGAACTTTCGATGCAACGAGACAACGATGCAGAGCGAGGTGTGGTTCCTCCGAGGAGCGAAGAGACGACTTCTCGTTCACGAAGTCGATCCTTCTCTGTTCCACAGCGGACACAAGACCGCGGATCGCTGAAAGTCAGGGTATAACATGTAGCAACACCACGGTTGTTGTGAGAAATGACTTCATCATCATAGGTCTGTTATCCGTCGAATTCCGCTCGCTAATGTTTCAGCTCCTCACTCCCTCATCCCCGCCCAGAGCCCAGGGTTCATCAACAATCATATCATCTCATCATCCTCCCGATCCAGCCATCACTCTTCCACCTCGTGAAGCTCTACTTCCTAGCCTCCTTCGCGGCGTCCTCGGCCTTGCGAGCAGCCTCGTCCTTGACATTCTCGGCCTTGCGGGCGGCGTCGTCCTTGACATCCTCGGCTTTGCGCTGGGCTTCCTTTGCGCCGCCGGCGACGGTCTCCTTGGCGGTTTGGGTGGCGGACTCTGCGTGACCATTGGATTATTAGGTGATCGATGAAGGTGTGCGCATGAGGGAGCGGGATGGGATGCGGGAGGCGGCAAGAGAAGGGCATTGATGATGATGGGATGGGTGAAGACATGGGACATACCGGTGGCCTCGATTCCCTGGACAATCTTCTGGGAGACGGCTTTGTCGGCGGACTTGATGGTGTCTTTGGCGGCGTCGACGGCGCTCTTCTGCACGCGCACCGAGGTGCCGAAGAGGCGGGACTGGCGGAGGAGTGTCTGGCGAAACATGTCGATGGATTTGGTGGAGTGTAGGTGAGGTCTGGTTGTTGTTGTTGTTGTTGATTGATCGATCGATGGTGGAGACTTGGAGTGATGGTAGAAGCGAAGAAGAGAAGTGAGTTAAAGGTAGGTCGAGTGGCTGGTGGAGAGGAAGGCGCATTTTGCTTGTGCTGTTGATGTCATCGTTACTCAAGAGCTGGAGCTCCTCAGAAGTTGCAAGCTCCACAAATCGGCAACGCCTCTTTCACGTGGCAGGGTAATGGACAGACGGGGAAGCTCCGTTACTTTTGTCTGGTCAAAGTCGCTATCTCAAGGTAAAGCAAAGCTGCAAGACATATTCACATGAAGCCGCTGGTAAAGGACGTCAAGTTCACAGAAAGCGTGACCCTCATCGACCGTCCGCAAGACTGCATTGAGTGGTGATATAGACGACGTGCTTTCGTACTCCTCTTCTCCTCTGCCCCCTCAGGAGCATGCTCCCATCCTACTCATCCCCTTCATCTTCCACGCCAACCCCAACCTTCGAGTTCCCCTGCTCATGCTTCGTAGATGCGAGCTCCAGCTCGAATCGATCCGGCTTGAAAGGCCACTCGTACCACGCCTTGATCAACTCTTCCAACATCTTTTCCGTCAAACTCCTGACCATGACATTCTCCGGATGTAATCTCCCGCCCTGTCTCGGATCCGTGATACTCGGAGCCTGCGGGATGAGATCCTGCGCGGCGTTGAATGCGATTCGGTCGAGTGCGGATGGGAGTGGGGTGGTTCGGTATTGACAGAGCAACTTGACAAATTCGTGCATGAGCTTCGTGACTTCCTCTCGATCTGCGAGACCTGGGACATCTAGGTCGACGGTTGACGGGACAACGTCGAGGAGAGTGACGCTCGAGGAGGGGTAGAACTCGGATGCGTCTGCTTGAAGCGGTTCGAATGGGCGGCGGTCGTACTTTAGATTCTGAGGGCGAGCGAAAAAGGCGGCTTGGTCGGAGTGGAGACCGCTTTGAACGGCATTGATATTTTTGAAAACCTTTTGAATCGCCTTGTCGAGGGCGAAGAGGCGAGCGGCGATGGCGGTGATGTCCGCCTGCTTCTCCTCTCGAAGCACAACGGCGTGAGTCTCGAGATTAATGATGCGAAGTATTGCATCAATGTAGATGGCACGCCGCTGCGTCGATGCGGACACGCCAGTTTCGGGCAACATCGCGCCGCCCTTACGATTGTCCTGTACCTCATGGGCCATCGGGATACTTTGTGGATAGTGCAATTGTTCAATGAAGTGTTCAAGCCCCGAATTTCGCTTTTTTCCCTTGATGACACACATATGGAGATTCGACGTCTTCGCGATCGCATCGACAAGGGCTTCAACCTCATCGATAGCCTTGTTGAGCTCTTCCTCAGTATGGTGGACGATGATATAGGGGTCCTTCATCTCAGGGTCCTGTGGCATCTTGCTGGCCAAAGCTGGCAATATGCTCCGACCTCTCGGGACCTTGATGCCTGCTTCATGCATCCGCTGTTCAACTTGGATATGGCCGGCCTTTGCAACCATAGGGGATCGACTGCGGATACCGCCCGCTTTGAGAGTACTCCCCCATCTCTCAAATTCCACTGCGGGTTTCATGCCAACGACTTCCGTTATATCGCCGGCGAGATCAAGCACGGTGGTCAGCTTTGATCGAAATGACTGGTTGTATGCGATGACGGACGTTTTGGCCTTCTCCGGAGCCCACCAGAGTTGTCGAACCAACCCATGCTTGTGGAGAGACGTGTTCCAAAGAGCATTGAGGCCCTGAAGTAGAAGGACCGCATTACACTCGTCCGTGTGGTTCGCTCGATTGGCCCACGTGCCGGTACTTTTGCCAGATTTGCGGTTGAAATTGCCCGTGAGCAGGACACTTGTGTCTACTTGACGTAATTTTGGATCATCATGCGCAGGGAGGGTTCGTGATGAGCGTAGATGTTCATCGTTCAACATCTTGTTGAAGTTTGATAGGCAGATGGCAGTGCTGTGGGCTCCTGGCAGAGGAATGTGGAAGTACTTCGAATCTGGGCAGTCGGTCAGGGGCTTGATGAACGGGTCGAAATATCGCTCATCTGGCTCCATCAAGATGTGTCGTTTCGGTTTGAGGAAGTTGTGTAGTCTTGTGGACCACAGGCAAGCGCCCGGGTTGAGATCGATGATGGTGCATCCTTGATATGGCTTCAGAGATGGGGCGAGATATTTTATCACATCGTCTTGAAAAGGAGTCAGAATGGGATTTTAAACAGTCATGGCACGTACGTACCACACAAGCTCTCGGAGACTATGTCGACATGATCGGAATTGACTCCTTGAGCTTTGGATGGACGCCCTCTCGATTTGGATACGTGAAGAAGCTGATGGAGGATGTCATTCAACGGGTGCGAGGCGATAGCAGAGGCTACCTTTGTCCTCGACATAAAAGGATGGAGCGGTGTGAAGATGAGAGACAGTCCAGGCGAATGACAGATGAGAAGATGATGATGGAGAGAAATGGTATCGATGAAAGAACATGCAGGCCCGAGTCTGCTTAGTCATCGCAAGTGAAGCCTGAGGCGTCCACAACTCTCGATGTCACCTCGAAACAGGAGCGGCCAACTCGATCATACTTGCCTGGAACAATACTGTTGTTGGATACACGGATACGAGGAAGCTCTTCATGACCATGTGGATGCCTTGAAACTTCGATCCTGGCATCTGATCAGAACATCCACCCATCATGGCTCTCTCACGGCATCATGCCGCGCTCTCAAGACCTCTGAATGTGGAAGAAATCGTGCAAGAAGCACAAACCTTTGAATTCAACCCCAACCGGCCTCTACAGCAATGGATCCGCGCGGCCAGAATGCTTCTCACCGAGGCCACCGTGTGCGAGGATGAGGGAAACATCGCCCAGGCCTACCTTTACGTCTATAGACATGCAGAACTGGTGCTGGCCAAGCTACCGCAACATCCAGACTACAAGAATCCTCAGTTCAAAGCCGAACTCTCTCAAGCGAGGAAGACTGTTCAGAAGAACCTCGTCAAAATGGAGGAGTGGAAACCACGAATCAATCAGGAGCACCAGCGATACGTCAAAGCCATAGAACGCCGAAATACCGAGAGGAAACTGGTTCAAAATCAGCTGGATGAAGAAGCTTTTCCATCGTCTTCGCGGAGAGGCTCGTATGATATGATGGCCAGCGGTATGGCATCGACAACAACTCTCAACGCGCATCAAGACCGGCAATTCGCCGTCGATCTGGCCCAGAAAGAAATCAGACGGCGAGATGCGAGCAAGCGATCGACTCATCAAGCTGGCATCTCCCCTCATACCGTCGCTCAAAGACGGCAGGGAATTGTCAACGACGACGACGAGTATTTCCAGCAGATTGATGATGGTTTTCGTGAAGCCGGTCGTCTTCTTTACGGACAGTCCAATCAATCTCGTCAACAACTACCGACTTCGCAAACCTCCGAACCCTCCACGCGATACCCCACCGTACCTCCCAAGGAATCCCGCATGTCATGGCGACCAACCAACTTCGACAACATATCGTCCTACAACCTCCCTCCACCCACCGTCCCATCCAAACAAGCCCTCTCCCCTCCCGCCCTTCCACCCAAACACCCCACTCCCGGCCCACCCACCACCCACCGCTACACCTTCGCCCCAACCGCCACCACCGAATCCGGATCCCCCCTCCGCCCGCTCCTCCTCCCCCCCACCCTCCGCACCACCTTCCTCACCCTCAACCTCGAAACCTGCGCCATCCTCGCCGCCACCCTCATCTCCAACGCCCTCTTCATAACCCACCTCATCCTCCCCGACCAAACCTCCACCCCCAACACCTGCGACACGACCCCCACCGGCGACGCCGCCCTCTTCTCCTACGTCGACGCCGACTGGGGTTGTTTTCGCCTCACGGAACCCCCCGGGTTGGAGGCTGTGTTGAGTTGTACGCAGACGAGTGCGTTTCATCCGCATCGCGAGGGGAGGTTGTATACGGATGCGTTGGGCGGGGTGGGGCATGTGGTTGAGGGGCCGGGGTTGGAGTTTGAGGTGGTGGATATGAGAGAGGGGAAGGAGGAGGAGGCGGGGTGGATTTGAAGGGTGGGGGGGAGGACGATATGGGAGGATTGATGGGTGGTGTAGACGATGTTATGACATAGAGAGAATTCGACGATTGAACGACAGCGAGGAGTCCTTGTGACTTGAAAAAGGAGTATGTAACGCGAAGGAAGAACGGTTTTGAACTGTCAAGACATGTGGCAAGCGAAACTTTCACCATTCAATGAGGACAAGGTATCTGTTCGTCCATTCATTCCCCTTCCAACGTTTCTAGCGCTCTCGCATCGTGTTCGCATCAGAGATTGCCAGAAAAACTCCAAGACATATCGCACATCTTACACAGCCTCATCTGACCAACTCCATTTGCTCGAGATTTTCCCTCCCCTTCCAATCACACACATGGAGGGTCCGAAGCTCTTACATCCACGCTACCAACACTTCTCTACTTCTCAAACCCAAATTGTCCCAATTGCGGTTCTCCCTGCTGCCCTCGCTTCGGCGAAACCTCGTTGTGACTCGTCATCCGGTCCTGACTGGTGGTGTTCATATTTTCCCTCACGATCCTCTCCGCCTGCTGCGCCGCATGACCCTGCGGAGCTCCTCCGCCCGCACCAAACCCTCCACCACCTCCAAAACTACCCGCACCCACGCTCGACGTATCCCCATCCTCACCCATCCTCACATCGCCCTGCCCACCTCCTCTCGGCGTCGTGACTTTACCAGACGGACTCCCCATCACCTCCCTCATTCCCATCACACTCCCTCTAGCCGGCGTCCTCGCTCCTTCACCAAACGCGACCAGACTGCCCGGTCCGCCGACATCTCCATCCTCGCTCATGTAGTCTCCGCCGCCTACGCTGGAAGTATCCCGCTCCATGTCCAGGTCCTGCGACTCACTCATCTTATCAAAGTTCGACGTATCTCCCGCTTCGCTGCCCGCCCACGTCGTTCGTGCGCCGACACTTCCCGTCGCGGACGCGGACCCCACTGTGCTGCGTTCTCGAGCCAACGCCGGGTTTCCACTCGCGTCAAAGTAGCTCATCGGCGGCGGTGCGGTGGCGGGCGAGTTGAAAGAGGCACCGCCAGGGTTGAGGGAAGTCGGCGTTTGCGGATTGCGGGCGGTGGTCACGCGTTCGAGACCCGCGAGGCGGGAGATGCGGTCGGCGCGCTCGGCGTCGAGTTGGGAGGAGAGGCCGGAGGCTTGGTGGTGGTGGTGAGGACCGAGGCCGCGGTGGCCGTCTTTGATCGCTACGGTGGAGAGTTCGGACATGGAGGTTGTGGTGGAGTTGGGTGTGCCGGAGCGGGAGCTTGAAGGAGGTCAGTGGCGGATTGATGGGTGGAGGGATCAAGAAGCTTACGGGACTTCAGAAGGGGTGATGGGGTCGGAGGGAGGGGGTGGGAGATTGATGAGGGTTGGGTTGGAGCTCATTTTGGCGGTCGTCGTATGCGGAGTACTGCGTGGAAGTGATCGGTATGGCTTTCGAGGTGATTTGAAGTCGAAGCGATGTCTCGTGTCGTTTGTGGTGTGGTCTTTGCGCCGGCGCAGGAGTCGGACTTGTGTTGTTGCGCAGATGTTGTTGTCGGCGTGCGGGGTATAGCAGGGCGGTGGTATGAGTGAGGCAGGCGTTGTGCGCGAAGTAGCAGTATGGTGGTTCCTGTGATGATGAGACTGATTCGTAGGACGAAGGGAGTGTTGTAGGTTTTAGGTGGTCAATTGGAGTGTTGTGACAAGGAGGAAGCAAGAAAGAAAGAAAGGTACGTCGAAACACGCAGCGTCCCAAAACAGAAATCGCTATTCTACCCTGCAGGCACGGGAGCTAGGTAATCCACATTCCCGTCCAATATACACGTCTCGAAGCGAGTCTTACCCTTAAGAAGCTTCTCAGCCCTCTCCTCATTGGGCAAATGCTCTATATATGCCTCGTAGAATTGCATCCAACAAAGAAGTCGTCCGTCTCGCACAAACCCTCCTCACTTGACGCCATCTCCGCGCCAGGGTCCACCATGAGTTTCACTAGTTTCACTAGACGAAGTGGGATGTTGGAAAGTCCGACGACAGCTTACAACGACGACACGACTGAGGAGGTGGGCGGCGGTGCGAGTCGACTAGACTGACCATACTCGTCTACTGCAGAAGCTCAGAAAGACGTCTTGCAGTGTCGACTCGAAGGACCAGACCAGTCGCGTGCACGGCCGCATCCTCTCTGCAGTCTGCAAAGTCAACGCCGCGCAGTTCCTCAAACCTACCGACGCCATACATTTCCTACGGCTTCAGGAGAGTGTCTCAGAGAACTCCTTTCGAGATGCACAATCCATCCAGTGTCTATGGACTCTTCAGCGAGATACTGCATCACTGCTTCGTTTTCGAGGCGTTGACCTCGGAACAGATACAATGTATCAGTTGGGTCGCCCACATTGGGCGTCGTCGACCTTGACATGGCATTCAGGACTTCAGAACAACGCAGCACAGGTCCCAAGACATCCGATGCCTTGTCGACTTCTTTTGCCAGTCTCCTGGAGGACAATCCTTCAGATACTACGTCCAGCCAACTGCGTACCGAAATCTACCTCCAACGTTTGCCCAGTCCAGCCGTACGACACGTGTGCAGTGGAGGATGAGGATGAGAGGAGTTGAGGTAATTGGATGAAGACGGCCAACAAAAGGGAGCTATCTTGATCGGGTTGATCATTTCTGAGTATAAGCCGGTCTGCAAAAACAGCACGAGCGCGTCAGATTGTCCTCTTCTGTTGCAAGGCAGGGTACCTACAATCCTCAATCGGTGTCGTCTGGCTGTAAACAGGCCTTTGATCTCAGCCCGGGTGCGGATGTACAGCACTCCGATGCGCCAAGCTGCTGTACGCGCGGAGCAAGTACACTGTTCGGAGAAGGGAAGCAGGCAAGGTAGAGCTCTCGTGCAAGTAGGGGTGTAGTTGCCAACGCGTTGGCAACATTACGTAAATTTGGTTTTCGGACCGTATCTCTTCCCCTCTTCTATCTATCGAATTAGTAAAAGAACGACAGGAAAGGAATCCTCCTAAGGTAATATCTACACCAAGTATAAATAAGTTTTTGACCTCGTCGTCGCTATAATGTCGATAATTTAGGACACTAGAATTAATACTAAGCTATAATAGATATTAGGCGGGGAGCGGGATACTAATACGCTAACTACCTAGAGTAGTAGGCTAGCTACTTTAAGTCTAGTACGTCGTTTAAAAAGGCTGGGATTTGTTACTAATGTTACTAACGTTATTTAATTAGTAACGATTTCTATCCCTATATATAAGTTATCTACGGAAGCTCTAAAGACATCGTACGTAACTATATAAAGTCTAGCTTTATCTTTATATAACTATTAAGGAAGCTAAGATGCTACTAAGCGTTATAGCCTTAGTACTATACGTAACGTATAGGTATATCTATTTAGGCTATAACGATTCTTAGAAAAATTCTTAAGATAGCTATCTAGAGTCTAGACTCCTATAATAATAGTACCGCGTATCGATATAGTCTACCTCTAGTAGTAATATTTAGAAGTAGTCTAATCTAATATTTCTAGGGAATTAGAGTTATAAGTAGCCGGCGTTAGCTATAGAGGTTATTTATAGTAGTAAAATAAATTAGTATATAGGGAGCTAGAGTCCGGTTACATAGCTCTATATATACAAGATATGCTTATTTACCTCTATAAACCCCTACTCTATATTTAAGAATTACTAGTACCTAATCCCTAGAGAGTTAAGACCGGCCTTTCCGAACTAATATAACTTTAATATATCGTCTATACCTACCTAAAGAAAGTATTAACAAAATCTTTAGCGTAGAACCGGTATAGTATTAAAAAGGA
>AFIY01000085.1:0-28022 GCA_000223825.2 Zymoseptoria passerinii SP63 | reverse complement strand
TCGGCGTAGAGGTACTCTAGGTTGTAGCGTAGACATAGCATAGCGCTAGTGAGCTAAGAGCGTGTATTCGGAAGGACTGAGCATTAGGGCGCCATCGTCGGACCGAATCCCGCAACCGCCGATGATCTCCAAGCGTGAATTATTATGCAACGTCACCTTATCTCGACGCACATTCCAACAAGTCATGAACCTTCCAAGCTCAGCATGATGTCTCATAATTCCACGGTGTCCCCGCCAAAGCTGGACAATTAGAGCTCTTGGGCGCAGGCAAGGCATAGACCACCTGATTCTTCGTACAGCCTTTTCATGGTATCGGAACCTCCATCAGGCAGTCGAGGAACCCAGCCTTTTGAGCGGAAGGACGAGGGCTGCATGTTCCAGCGACGCAGTCTGGGAGCGCTTCAACTCGTTGGCATTACACTACTATATCTGCTGCGGCTAGCTGAGCGAGGTAGAGGGTGGAGATGTTGTTCAGGGCGTACTGTCCACGGTGATCGCGGACTGAGAGGTGCTTTTGTAGAGCCGATGGAGGTCGCGGACCAGACAAATCGACAAGTGCAAATCTTGATAGTCCCATGCACAGAAATTCTGTTGAGAAGCAGTGACAGTGATCGGCCCATCAGCTGGCCAGGCGTAGTTCTTCCACAACTTTTCGTCGGAAAACTTCGACTCAGACCGACACATTCACTTCATATTACATTCGTCTTTCGCTACATGTCGCTATCGTCGCGGCTTTCCCGTGTTGCGGCCCGACCATTGATCGTACAGCCTCTATAAGAAAAGACACATCCCCCCCAACGCCCAGGCTAAAATTCTATGCAGCACAAAGATAAAGTGGAAGAAAACCTCGGCTCGTTCATGCTCAAGCTCAAGATCGCGCTACTTCTCCTCCGCAGGTGGCACGGCGGCAGGAGCAGATGGGGGCGCCGAACCTTCACCAACAAGTGTAGGCGCGATCCGTCTCCTCTTCTCGCGACCTTGCTCATCGCGCTCAGACGCAGCACTCGCGCTAGGTTCCCGCTTCGTAGTCGCAGCCGCGAAGCTCGAGTTGACGCTCGTCGTACCATTCGTCTGATTCTGTCCAGGCGTTTGTGGTGGCGTGAAGAGGGGTACCGCAGATGAGGATCCTGCTGCTGCCAATGATGGCACGGAGCTCATTAAGGGTGTTGGGTTGTTCATGACTGGTGGTGGATTCTGATCCGGAACTCGTGCGAAGCTGGCTTCTGTCGCGATGCTGGAGGCGGACATGCTTCTTGCAGGGCTGGCGGGTCGGCCGCCTACGTGTCCGGTGAAGGTTGTGTAAGGTGAGGGTGACGCATTGGCTAATGCCAGGGTAGGATTTGAGGTGCCTGGCAGGCTTGGCTGTCGTGTGAAGCCAGCAGAGTTGGGAACTGCGGCGGTTGCGCCGGGTCCCGTGGGTGTGGGTTGTGGTGTGGACGCGGCCGAGTTCGCCTTGGCGATAGAGATCGGGGCGGGAGTGTTCCTCGCACTAGATGGTAGAGCTTGGTAGACCTGGCCAAGTTCGCCTGGAGCATATGTGAGAGCAGAGCAGTAGCCGTCAGAGGATGTCATGAGCAGGGTGAGTCCATCACTTGACCTGTGTGAAGTGTGTCAGTACAGCTTCTTCGTCTTTTTCCCCGAGATACTCACCAAGTAAGATCCGTAAAGGTCGCGTAGTGCAAGTTGCTCACTACGCAAATTGGCTTCTGCTGCTGAGTGTCGTAAAGATGGACCGCGTCTTGGGTGGCCACGGCGTATACGATGCGATACGGTAGACCAAAGGCTGGCACTGGCCCTGGAGGCAGATTAGGCGTCGGCTGTTTGGTCTCGGAATCCGATCGAGGACGCGGCGATGCCATTGTAGCGTTACTGGGCGAAGGAGACGGGGCACTCAGCGGCGGTGGATCCATCGCAGAATTTGATGTGAGACCTCTCGACGGCATGACTGGTTCTGGCAGAGGCTGGATGTCATCCGCAATGCGTGTGTCGATGGTGATCTCCTTGGTGTCAATGGAAGCCGATCGGAGTTGATAGTACACCGGCGAACATTTCACCGCGATTGAGGGCTTCTTGTGACCAGGGAGGTACGCCACGGGTGGTTTGTTCAGACCGGCTCTTGTATAGATGTAGACGGTGTTGATTATTTCGTCGGTCGGTTTGCCGACATCGAGAGAAGAGTGCGTTGTCTTGAATTGCCCGGCAGGAGTGAACAGTAAACTTCCGTCAGGTGCGAAGGTCAGTCTGCGGAAGAAAGATGTGAATGTCTCGTTCGCGTAGAGATGAGCGTTACGAGCTCCAAGGCCAATGCTGCCGGAAATGCTGGGAGATGCAGAAGGCATCACAGCTGGGAGCGGCATGGAAGGACTTGGCGAGACCGATCTTCCTCTCATCACCTGAGAGCCGAATGATGAGCGGCGGCTATGAGAGGTTGCAGGTGGATTCATCGGCAATGCCAAAGATTGTGGAGTGCCCGGCGCTGAAGGTCTCGGTGAGCCCACGGCCTCTGAGGTGATGTCCGGTACGAATGCTGCTCGATTCAGACCAAGATCCGGTGGAGCAGGACTGTGAGATGAGATGCGACGCCCAGGCAGATCCATCTTCGTCACCTTGTTGTGCTGATGCAGGGAGAATTGGCCATCCTTCGTCTTGAGTGTGTAGATGTGGACCGACCGGTCGGACGATTGTGTGGCCACATATTCGTTCAAAGGATCCCAGGCCACACCTTGGACATAGTGATTATGCTCGGCTATTTGGCGAACAGTTTGTCCTGCAGGGCGTTAGCTGCCATGACAACATTTCTGCCGTCAAGCACACATACCCGTCGAAGCATTGTATATCCGTGCCACATTATCCATACTGCCTGTGATGAAGAACTCTCCGTCCGGTGACCATGCTAGATCGTATATTTCCGAGCCACTGCTCGACCGACACATTGTCTTTACTCTCCAGTGTTCCACATCTTCCAATCCATCATCTCCGAAGTTCGTTGCGTATGCGGGGTTGTCGGAGGGAGTCCAGAGAAGCACGTTGCCATCGTCGCCAGCAGTAGCCAGGAGCTCTCCTATACAGAGTCAGTGGGGTAGAGTATGTAGCCATTGGAGTAGCTTTACCTCTTGGACACCACCGGACCACGTTGACGGCCTGTGTGTGTTTCTTGAGTGTGGAGAGATAGGTGACTTTTCGTTCATCGCCGTTCGCTTCAATGCTCCATAGCTGCGGTAGCCGGTCAGTGAGAACATAAGAAGGTCTGTCTGCATGACTGCCAGACTCACTCTGACATGACAGTCGCCGCCTGCTGTAGCCAATCTGCCTTTGCCATGAGGTTCGAAATGTGCGGAGTAGATGGGGTCGGTATTGTCGTGCCAGGCGACCAGCAGCGGAGCGGCCTTCATTGTGGATGATGACGGGAGAGGGGCTGGAATTGAGCAATGGTGAAAGTGGTGCTGTGTTGAGGTCGTTGAATGAACTTCCTCAATCCTAATGTGAGACGCTGGGTGTCGGTGCGGCGGCGAGGGCGGATCTTTCGATCAAACACCAATTGTGTGCCAGCCAGCTTGGAGCATGCATGGGCTGAGGCACGCGTTCGTGCAAGCGTGAAGTGCTGGGCACGCGGCTTGCAGACGTGGAAGTGGCTCCGATCGGGTATGTCGATGGAGATATCCGTGGTATACGGCGGTGGATGGTCCTGACGATGAGCAGCAGTGGTCGTGATGTGTCCAGGAAGAGGGCGAGTGAAAGTTGCAGAGGTGAATGCAACGTGATGAACGGTCCTTGGAAACTCGGCTCACGGACGGATGCGCGAGCTAAAGTGGGGGGCTTCCTTCACAGCACCTACACATGACTTTACGTTCTCGAATTTCAGACACGAGACATACGAAGTACACGCATCGATCATGCGGTATTGATGGCGATGGCGTCCATGTTCACGTATACTGACAACTGGATACCATCCCACGAAAGCGGCTCGCCTCCCAATCGCACTTGGACGGCTTTGTCGCTGCCAACCTCGATATGCAATACGAGTCGTGTATCAAGCGATCCCGCTGAAGGCAGCCACACGATCTCAACCCGCCTGTCAAATTTGCTGGTGAGGGACGCGAGAGAACGCGAAATCTTCGCGTTGAAAGTTTGCGGTAATATGAGTGCTTGCAGCTTTGTCCACCTCGTAAGAGCACTCCCACAACTTCAACCTCATTGACCAGACTAATGTCCGCACACATGCCTGCCGGTGGCGGCAAGCTCAGCCCAAGCGACGAGCGTCGATGAGCCCATCGCTCTAGACGTGAACTTTTCAATCCTCTGTGGTTTCCAGCTGCAAAGCCGGATGAGCAATGGAAATATATACTTTGCAAGGCTCCGTTCTGACGTGCTGATGAAGGTTCCTGTCTGAGGTTGACAAGCGGGTGGGGAAAGGGAAGAAGAATGTCAAAAGGACTCCGCGTTGCTTCTCCTTCGTGGCCCGCTCTTCAGCAATGCGGAGCTCGGCGGAGAACGACATAGGACTTCCACGCTCAGACAAGCATTGCAGAGCATTCGGCAGTGACCAGCAGAAGGAAGCGGGAAAAGAAGCAAGAAGCTACGGGGGAGTCCATCTGACTGACTAAGCAAAGGTCGCCTCAGGCATGAACGATCATTGACTCGAAGCTGACTTCCTGGACTTCCCACCCATGTCACCACTGCATCCCTCCCCAGCTCCATCGGGCCTTGGAGGAATTGCGAGAACGTATCCGTTATACCAACGGTCTTTGAAGGCAAGATACAATGTTCGGAGCGCGCCATTTGACCATGAAAGGTAATGCTTGCTCGTTGGTGTTTCGCAGGACCGCGACAAGCATCTCCATTTCATTACAAGGATCGGTGCTGCGCACGTCCCGGACATCCAAACCTTCAAACAACACCTGTTGTCAGATGGCTTTCCAACCTGCTGGACGTAAAACCCCGCCCACGCTGAGCATACTCTGCTCTTCTTATGCAGTCTGCTATGGGAGCGGCCCATGCGAAGTACGTCGAGGTTCACGAGCACGACGAGCAGATCATCGCAGCACAGCCCAAGACCACTTGGAGGAGTTATGTGTGGGATAGTCTCGACAAGTCCCTTGAAGAGAGGAATTTCCTTTTCAAGCTCGATGGTCAGTTCTTGAAGCCCTGTATCGCCGTATACTCGCTTGAACGATGCTGGGCCTTCAAGTGCATAGATTTCCTGTCAGCGCTGACCATCCCCGTTAGGCTTCGTCTTGACGTATGCGAGCCTTGGGTATGTCCCCCCACGAACAATCACATACGACGAGACTTCGGGCTCTGATCACACTCCAGCTACTTCATCAAGTTCCTGGATCAGCAAGCCACCGTCAATGCTTTTGTATCTGGAATGTAAGTAGCAGTCGTCGGAAAGCTGTGACACAAAGGCTTAGACCGTACATCAACAGGAAGGAAGATGTCGGCCTCTACCAAAATGAGTTCAACTACATGCAATCCCTCTGGGCAATTGGCTATGTCATCGGCCACGTTCCCAGTAACATGCTTCTCACACGCATCCGGCCATCGATATGGTAAGCGAATAGCTTCGTCCCCCACGGACGTCTGATACCCCGGCTAATTGACTCCTCGCCCTTGAAGGCTGCCTATCCTCGAAGTCTCATGGACAGTGCTAACATTCTGCACGTCGGCTTGCTCCACGGCGACTCAGCTATATTTTATCCGCTTCTTCGTGGGGCTTCTGGAGTCCGGCTTCTATCCCGGCATGCAATTCATCATCGGAACCTGGTACCGGAAAGATGAATTGGCAAAGCGTTCATGCATCTTTCAATGCTTCGCTCCGCTAGCCACGATGTTCAGCGCCTACCTGATGAGTGCCGTGTACAACCTGGACGGCGTTGGCGGATACCACGGATGGCAGTGTGAGACAGCATCTAAAACGCTTTGAGACTCGCTCTGATATCCTCGCAGGGCTCTTCATCGTCGACGGTACACTATCCCTTCCAGTCGCTCTCGCCGGCTTCGTCATGCTGCCTGACACCCCCGAGAACACTCGCGCGTGGTACTTCACCGCCGAAGACCGAGCCTTTGCCCGGAAACGAATGCAGCTTGAAGGTCGCAAAGGTCGCAAGCCCTACACTCGTGCTAAGGTCAAGAAGATGCTTGGTTCTTGGCGGGTCTACGTCTTACCTTTTCTTTTCATCCTGTTCGCCAACGGAACCAACGCTCGAGCTGGAGCTTTCGTTCAGTGGCTGAAGCATTCCGGCTATGACGTTCACGACATCAATGTGTACTCGACTGCGGCGGGAGCCGTGGAAGTGGTTGCCATTCTCATCTTTGCGTGGACATCGGACACAATCTTCCGTGGTAGACGCTGGCCTGGCTTGATATTCGCCGGCATAGTGAACATAGCAGTCTATATCTCGCTCGCGATCTGGGACATACCGCTGAAATGGAAGTGGGCGTGCCATTGCCTAGCAGGCGTAGGCTATGGCCTGTCCGGTCTCCTCTACGCATGGGCCAATGAACTCTGCGCCGACGACTTCGAGGAGAGAGCCTTGGTCACGGGAGCCATGAATGGGATGGGATGGGCGGTCGGAGCATGGCTGCCCTTGATTGTTTGGCAGCAAGTCGAAGCTCCGGAGTTTCGAAAGGGATACATAACGGCGACTTGTCTTTCGGCGGCGATGATTGTCATGACGTTTGTAACGAAGAAGTTGCACGAACGACAAGATCGGAAGTGAGTGTCGCTATTTGCGAGAACTCCAAGATTATTGCTGATGTTTGATAGGAGCGCTCCAGTGGAGGAATATTTACTGGCTGATGGAAGTCCCAGAGCTTCAGAGGATTCCATCGTAGCTTTGGGGCCAGAAAGGGCGGGATAGTAGACTCACGCCAAGGCCTCACCAGAACTTCATATCTCATGATGAAAGCAGGTACAGACTGACCTTGAGTGCGTGCAGTGTTGCTGAGTACCGCCGAAAAGTACCACGCAACATCGATTTACGCAAATGGCATCTCAGCAGCGAGAAGTCATCGTTCCCAGGAGAAGATGGAGGAACCCAAAGCAGATCCTGACGGCGAAGTACCCTTGACTATCGACGGAGCACGACTTTTAAGACCTGGCTTATTTACTCGTTGAGAACCCCTCAAATCAGTTCTTGCACCTCTCAATGTCCCAAGCCAGTGTGTCCGCGACAGCCCAACCGCCTCCCCAAAACCCTGACGAACCGTGATGTTGCTTCTGTCGCTTCAGACGATGTGGCTCTTCGTTAGCAGATTCTTCAGTCCCCTACGCAGCGACATCGATGATTCCTTCCACCGGACCTCCTTCGGCTGCTCTCGACATGCTCATCTCGTCCCTGTCGGTTCCTGCTCGCACGGTGTCCAGGTCTTGCATCCTCCTGAACCCTTTGTCGAGCTCTCTCCTCTGCTCTCTGACGGCCTTGGGCAAGAACCTCCAGGCACGATCTTTCCTCGTCTGAAAGCTGGCGATGAACTCCAGCCTGGAATATACCGCCATCTTTCCGATTCCCCGACAATACGTAGTCCGGTAGGTGCTGCTTGAGGAACAGTTCCACTTTGGCAGTATGCCCCAGCCTGCGATCCAGACGAATCGCAGTCATTCGCTGATTCATCCGCCGGCGGACATCTCGCCATCTGTAGTCATTGTAGAATAGCTGAGCCTGGTATCCTACGAGATACGCCGTGCTTTGTCGTAACGCCTATCGTATTTCAAAAGCATATGTAATGCCGCCTGGCATTTGAGGGACCTGTCCTCGGGTTCAGACTTCGACGGCTCTGCGTATTCCATGCTGACTGATGTGAGGATCCTTCTTGATATGGTCAGCGTCAGAGGGGTATCTGGGGCGAGAAGAGCCGTGGATGGATCGCAGCCGGAGGTAGTTCTTAGCAATGGATGGAAAGCTTGGGCAAAAGTTGGCCGGCTCACGGGACGGTAACACATGGGTGCTTGTCAAGCCGCTATGCAATGATGCATGTTTCCCAATCGGATTCAACAGCTTTGTAGGATGGCGATACATTTGCGGATACGATATTGCAGCCGGGTATTGGCAATCCGAACTAACTGGAATCCTTTCTCACAATTGCTTGGTTCTTGTCAGGTAAGCCATAATGTCCATTTCTTTCTTGATGGGCGAGGATCTTCTCAGGTTATGCTCTCACCCGCCCGACGGATTCTTGCTGACTACGATTTAGACTCCGAAATCGGTGTCAGTGGCGCGTGCGGCAATCTACGACCGCGTAACCGCCGCGACCATCGTCCTCAGCGGTCGTCAAAGGTGCCGCGAGGGGCAGGGCAGGTCCGTCGAAGTTGTGACTTGGCGACCTTGTCAACGATACGTTGGCATCGAGACCCCGGATTGAGAAACCTGGAGCCGGTAGTAGCATATATGGTGGCATGGTGAAGGCAGAGCTACCGGGTCTCTGCGGCGGTGTAGTGGGGATATTGCCGAGATCTGTGGCCACTCAAGCGAGCCTGACCATTCATGCGGGCCTGGAAGCGGAACACAAGCTCCTGACGTGGGCTTCAAGCCAGTCAGCTCATCGGCCAGGAAATCGGGCGAATACCAGATTGCCAGGGTCGATCGTGGACGGCAAATGTTGCACTGGCGTGCGTGCCGATGTGACCGTGGGAGATCTTCCGAGCCCACCACCGCCGCGGCCTGGCAAGTCTTGATAGAGGGTACCATGACCGTCAAGATCGTTCATGGCGAAAGCAAAATCGTGAAGTCAGCCTCAGTTGTTGGATTGTAAAGAGCGGGCGTAACAATGTGTGACAGGAGGACAATTGGAGGTCTCGACCGCGCGAAGGTGGCAGTCGTGAAGGTGAAACAGGGAGGATATCAAATGCGAGAGGGAGACTCATTGCGTTGGCTGACACGAAGCAAGCCAGACATCGCGAAAACCGTCCCTGCTAGTGCCGCGCGAAGTACTGCCGTCTGGTCTTGTCCTCGCTCTTGCCTGTTTCGGCAACTCGCAATTTGACCTGGTCACACAGGATTAGCACATCTCACCGAACAAATCATTCGAAACCCAATCTCAATCCACTCGTTCCAGCCGGCCAGGCCGGTGGTATTGAAGGGCCATTTCCTTGATTCGATAAGTCTTGCTAACGACCTTTAAGTAAGCAGAATCCCACCTGTGTTCCAGAAACTGAAGCCCGGAACTATTCATGCCGCTGTCGATCGAGCATTTCGAAATCGTCTCTGTGCAGGTCACCACGTTTGGCAGTGTTTGTTCGAAGCACGGACTTGTGAAGGGCAATTGGAAGTAAAGAATAGCCCCCCTTATGCGGCTGAAAAACACACGTGGACCCTGCATATCTTGGCACTGGTCCATAAATCAACGTCAGGTGGTACTTAGTATGGGTGAGCATAGATTGGGCAACCGTTATACACCGATCTAATTAAATCCGAGGCCCTTGTCCTGCATCGCAACTAGCTTTGCACCGCAGGCAGAAAGACCATCCGGATTCTTGACGGACAACCACTGGTCGGAGGCGGATGTGAAGCCACCCGGCATGCGAATCGTTGGAGACGCAGCAGAGATGTACGAGCCCGGACTCATCGCTGCGCCTGGCGACGGAGGAGGAGGAAAGGAGGTGGGAATCTGGAGAGGCGGAGGCGGAGGACGGGCCGGGGGAGTCGGCTGCGAGCATGTTAGCATAGTTGCTGGTCCCGTTTGGGAGAGTAGAGTTGAAAGCTCACCTTCTTCGCAGCAACTTCATCTGCTCCCTCGACATTGCGCAATCCCTAGTTTGCCGAAAAGCTGCCTGGAATTGCCATGCCCGCTCCGCATCAGTACACGGTTTCCACACATCTTCACGCAGCACACAGCCAGAAGCTGCGAGATTAGAGCAAGCTGCCGTTCAAACGGAGAGACTTTGCAAACGAAAGTGTGAACATCTTGAGCGAACTCAAACTTCAAGACGGCCCGTGTCGTGCGACCGACTGGCTCATTCTTTCGGTCTCATCACTATGGTGGCCAGAGATCGTGTTTACAGCAAGCAGCCAAGCCACTGTACAAAGGAGAGAGAATGGTAAGCCTCAAGCTAAGACGGCATTGCCTTGAAGTCATGGACAATCGCATCATGAGTTCACGTTACCGAGGAAAGACGCGAAGTACCACGGGCAAGCCACCACACCGCTCTTCTTGCTCCGGGAGATGTCACGAACGTGCGCCGTCCAGTCGGTGTACTTCTGGGCGAGATCTTGGCCGTGCCGCATGGAAGCACGATACCTGCATAATGTTTGGTGCAGTGGGACAGAGTGCCGATGATCTTTGCAGAATGCTGGAAGCGGTGACGGAGAATCCGTGGCATGTAAACAGTCTGATTGGAATGGATGCGATTGAGATAGATGCCGCAACAGGGCACAATGTTTGGAGCATGCATTTCCTCAAATGGAAATCATGCGCTTTATCAGGTCGTCAGCTTCCAAGGAACGAGCTTGAGTTTCAGCGGTATACCCGTGGAGCTTTGACTGCATCGGCGGCTTTCCGTCTCCACTTGGCGAGGGCGACCTCACGACTGATTGGCGCGTAATGTAGCTGACGTCTGTTTGTGTCAGCACAGCGAAAGCTTCTCGAGCATGGCGGACGTCTCTAATGCAGGACGGCTGCAGCTGCCAAGTGTATCATGCAGGGCCAACATGCCAGATGAGGGTATCTCGGGGTGCACGAGCTGTTGGTGCAAAGATCGGCCTACCGCGAATCGACATGTCCGAATCGACCAACGCAAAAGAGGACGGCATTGTGAATGTACATGTGGCGCAGGGAAGGTCCCTAGCAACCATCTATCATTGGTAACATGTGTTGAAAAGTTGTTGAAAATGCCTCCTGGCAATCGGGAATGTCACATTGGCCTGGACTCTGGCTGAGCGCTACCTGTCATGTGTCCAATTACATTTCTGCGTGTTGCGAGACGATGCACAGCAGGACCCCGTCAGTGCTAGCATGAGCACGAATGTCCGACGTGACATGACCTCATGCAAGATTGTCCGGCCCGACAATTGGTTCGAGCAAACAGACAATGGACAATGGGGAGTGCATCCGACGGTTTCCACGCCGTAATTATTCATGCTTCTGAACCTGGGACCGTGGCAAACCTCCGAAGGTTTCTCCACAAGCCTGGTCACTGCTTGCCTTCTTTGTTTCCGATTGTGCGAAACACTTTGGTGAGAACAAAGCTCATTCAGAGCCGGCAGCTCTTCAACGTCCCCATCACACCGTGCAAGTGTCCTTTACTCAACCCAACCCTTCCAACACAGCAGAACACCACCAGGCCAATGGCCTTACCGGCATTGCCTCCAGGAGGATTCGGCAAGCGGAAGTCTTTGAGTGATGAACTCAACCACATTGGTACCTTGGGCGATGAAGAACAAGGCCGATTGACTCTCGAGACTATCGACACCATCGAGGAAGATATCGAACAAGCCAAGACGTTCCGCTGGCACGGCTTTTCGACGCAACGCCGTCAGGATCATCATCTCGAGAAGTACCAGGTGTTTTACTGCACTTTCTTCAACAAAGACATGGTATGTCAATCGCGCATCGTCCTCCTTGAAGCCATTACTTGGTGAGTTGACACCTCATGATGCAGGACTCAGACGCGATGACACAAGACGAGATCAGCGCCGAGCTTTTCCCATCTGACTTTAAGGAGATGGCCAAGAGAATGAAAGCGTAAGTCTATTCTGTTCACTTGCCAGTTTTGTCAAGCATGCCTGCCCCGACCGCCAGCAAAACCAAGACTAAAGAAGCAAGGCTGTTCTGCCTGGCATCCACGCTGCTGTGGAGAGAGCATTGTTATTCCGACGAGGGAGCACGTCGAGTTTCGCTCTTCTCAACACATTCCACTTGAGCTCACGACTGATCCATTGATGGCATCGTCCGGAATTGTGCTAATCTTGCGAGTAGATTCCTCACCTACCCATTCAAGAAGGCCAAACCTCGCGCCAGCGACGCCAACTCCATCGTCATGCGCACCTTGTGTCAATACCGCGACTCCTTGCTGTATTGGGGAGCGTGGTACTAACGCTTGCGTGAAGAATCCTTCCCTCGACGAATGCTTTTTAACCAGCTTGTCTTCCAGATGAGGTACGTACAGAACAAGTACGGAGATACATTCAAACAAGCGACAAAGCCTGGCTTGGTCTCGCCGAGCTGCGCCAACTCGTCGACTACAAAAGCTATTGTTACCGCTGCGTGGAGCTCTCCGAGCAGCACCAGCTCCTTTGGTGTCTCGCGCGCGTTACCGCTTTGAGACCTGAATCACTCTGTCCAACGCGTTACTCTCGCACGGTCGCCCTCACCTGGCGTAACTGGTGCTTCTACGTCGGCAAGGAGCCCGGCAAGGAGCCCGGCATGTTCACCTCGACTCTCAAACTGGATCATCTCTGCATCAAGTGAAGCAACGACCCTATGAAGGTTGGCGAAGGCGACTCATCCACAACGCCTATAACTCTCGAATTTCCATCGCCCAAGGCGGAGAACATCGTCTTTTCACCCACCCACCGACTTCTGATCATCGCTCTCCGGAGAGGCCTCTTGGAAGGCATCGATACCATTGACGAGCTCCTCGCGTGCGACAAGGATGAGATAGACATCAAACCGCAACATCAGGGCGAGATCATTTTCTATCGCGGCACACCCAAAGGAATTTCACTGGACTCTCCACATCCTCTCATGGCCGACCAGCTGACCGATTACCTGGGCCGTCGTGGTAAGCAAACTGGCTACACGCAGCGCATCACCTGGTACTCAATTCGTCGCCGCGCTGCCACAGATCTCGCCGCCGGTATTGGTGTTGACCTCACCCGTATGCTACTTGGCCATGCTCCCGACAGCCGGACACTCGAGCTACACTACCTCAACTAGGCCGGCTACATCAGCTTCGTGGGTATTCTGGGCGGCGATAGCACCGAGATGACCAAAGCTTCCTCTCGGT
The DNA here is from genome assembly GCA_000223825.2 of Zymoseptoria passerinii SP63. Lineage (NCBI taxonomy): Eukaryota > Fungi > Ascomycota > Dothideomycetes > Mycosphaerellales > Mycosphaerellaceae > Zymoseptoria > Zymoseptoria passerinii. The sequence continues at coordinate 15,079 of AFIY01000085.1, read as the reverse complement.
CAATGGCGTCGCTGGCTACCACCAAACTCGACACCAAAGCCATTTCCAACGTTCGAGGCCGTGCGCTTGCTACCATGAAGACACGCTTGATCATGGCCGATCCGGCTGCGCCCGAAGGACAGCCAGGAAGTCCGGAGATGAAAAATTACCGTCGTCGAGTGAGAGTTTATGCCGAGAAGTTTCTCATCCAGAAAGAAGCACAGATACAACGCAGGGATTTGACTCGTCAACAAATGAGCGACCGTGAGAAAAGCATCGAGGCATCCAAGTTCGCCGACCAGGTTCTGAAGCAGGCGATGCCAGCTATGCCAAACCTCTCCGGGCCCGCAAGCATTGGCGCTCAAGCTCCGGGTACTGACGAGATCGACGAGACTGATGAGCAGCGAGCTGAAGATGCCTTCGTCGAAGATCAACTTGAAGCTGCTGAGCCAGATCTCGAGAAAGTCTTGGAGGACGGCGCCGCGCTGATGCTCGAGGAGAATGAGGACTCCATGGCGCTGACCATTAATCTTGATGGTGAAGCTGATGTCGACAGTGAGACCATGACCAACGACCGCCGTCCCAGCGTGCCGTACGTCGAAGTCGCTCGCTCTGCCATGGAGCTCTGTCTCGACACAGCCTGGTCGCAAGCAGAGAAGAGATGTGCCTTGTGCATCGAGGACGATACCACTCCACAGGAGAAGAAGGTAAGTGAGCTTAACAAAAACTCCGGTCGCGTTGTCCCACACATACTAATAAAGTACAGGACCTGCAATACAAGTCCAGAGACAAATTGGAAGCCCACCAGGAGAGCAAATACCATCATCCCGCCGAGACATGGCAACGTCGATACGAGGCAAACCGCGCAGCTGGATGGAAACTCGAGTGCCTCTACTGCAACAACGCCGATGTCGATGAGCGCTTCACCACCTTCAAGTACGCCGAACTGGTCACCCACATTATGGAGAGTACGGGCGAGTCCACCAACGAGGCTCATGATCAGCTGAAAGCCGCTGACGGCTGGTACACGCCAGAATTCGCAATGCCAACGCCACTGGACCTTCGCAGCCAACGATTGAGAAGCGTGAGGCCGAAGGTCGCAAGAAGTTGCAACAGCTGGACATTGATCTCACGCCTCGCCGACAACTGCTCGGCACAGAGCCAATCGAAGGTGACCGCTCTATTGTGAGAGGATCCCACCCTCTGTCACCACTGCCGGCGAGATACGAGATCGATCACGACCAATACAACCAAGGAGCTCTCGCGGACCTCCCTGCCCACCTGCAAGACCAAATCATGACTGGCTACAGCGAAGAGCTAATGGCAAACCCTGTGCCGGATTACCTTCGCGACGAGATCATGGTCACAACCTGGCCGAGAAGTGCAGAAGAGGAGGAGTGACGGGCATGGCGATGAGTGGTACACATGGCAGCGAGTGGGATTTCGGTATGTTTGGGACACGGACACGGACACGGACATACATTTTTCTTTCGGTTTTCTTTCGAGTGTTGTCACGGCAGTAACGGTCGCAGCTAGATTTCAGGATCACGTACAGTACTTCATTTCGCTTTCAAACTGCTCGTCACATATCTTGTTATGAACTGCCGCCGCTGATGATCTACCTCCTCTAATAGACTTGGTAACTTCTCGTCCCCGTTCAAAAAATATTCATTCCACTTGCTACTAGAACGTGCACAAGTCTTGACTGCGTAGCAGAGTATGCGAGTGGTGAGAAAGTTTCGCACCTTTTGTGGTGTCCGACTCCGCTTTGAGATGCGGGCAAAAAGATGATGACTCTCTGACGGGGACTGTTGCGTTGTTAGATAGGGCGCAACGGCCGGATAGAGGGAAGCCATCTTACATCGAACCCCGGTCTCCCGCGCTCGTGTTGCATGGCAATTGACAAGCTGGATAACTGTTAGTACAGTCAAGGAAGAGGCATGCGGAGTGGTCCACGCCGCACGTACCGGAAATCATGACTAGACCATCAAAGACAGGCGTACTCTCCGTACTGCTTTTTGTGCGCGCAAGATTGTGGGGTATATAGTCCATGTAAAACTCGGCCCGCAAGATCGCGCTTCGGTTCCCAGGTTTTCGTCGTAATCCTCTCGTCCGCTTACGGTAAATAGGCGACGGGCACTAGGACCGGAAGACGGGTACTAGGAGCGGAGGATAGATACTAGTATACGCTCTTACTGGCCCAAGATTAATTGCCTCTTTAAGGATTAGTGCCGCCCGGCATTCGACATCCTGTTGTAGCTCCCACATCGCAACCACCGCAAGGATTTGGTTCACCGTCCCCGTGCGAGAAGCGCCGCATATTCGCAACCTGGCTGGCCGTCGAGGTAGCGAATATAGCTAGAAGAAGAATGAGGAATGACGTCTTTATTGCCGTGGGAGATTGCCTTTTCTAGAAAGGGATCGGTATCGAATGCTGGCTCAGATGGTTGGTATTCGGAAGAGTCCGGACAGGCAGAACGTCAGGGGAAGACAGGCAATACGACTGAAGGAGGATCGTTTTGTATGATAAGGGAAGGACATGTTACCAGCTAGGGTTGGACCCCCACACCAATTTCAACTTTGGGGATTCTCAACTTTCAGGTAGTCGATTTGACATGTTCCGTTGTGATGAGACGCTACAGTCGTCCGCTCTCGGGGAGTGATCGGTCTATTCCACGATACAGAGCCACTCGAACTAAGACGAAAGGGGTCGACATTCTGAGCCCCTACATACTGCTCTATGCTCCAGGACACCCACGCTTATTAACTGCAACTGATCCTCAACTACACGCTAGATCATCACTCCACCTCGACGGGTCCAATTATCGTACAGAAAGCCAGCCATATTGACAACAACAACTTGCAAACCCACAAGCAAAAGCAACCAATCCTCATACCTGATCCAAACCTTGCCTAAGTAAGGAGGGAAGACCGCCATCGTCAAATAGACGGCAATATTCGCAGCCACGAAAGCCGCTCGTGCTCCCGCGTGTAGTATGGAGCTCGTGCGTAGGGTAAGTCTCATTGTCCACATGATCGGGCCCGACCATCCGTAGGCACTCGGTGGTAGATTCATGAGGATCAAGGTGTTGGTGGGTAGCTTTTCGACCAGTTGGGGATCATTTGCTGGTCGTATGCGACGTGTTCTGATATTCGTCGTTGCGTACGTCATCATGGATATGCCCAAGATAGTTGTAGCGAGTGCGTAGTCGGCCAACGGGGGCAACAGTGTAGCAAGGTCGTGGTTGATCGATTGGCCGAAGCTGCTATTAAGAACAAAATGTCCCGCTACGATACCAGCATTCGCAAGTCCGGTTGCGATTCGCCAGTCGCGCAGCGGATGTCGACTTGGAATGAGCAAGCGCAGGATGGGAAGGCCGAGCGGGACCGTGAGGAGAGGCAAGATGATGAGCCATATGCAGGTCGTTAGGTCCTCAGCATTCGCAACTACGGATCCAGCTGCTACAGCCCACATTAACGCCTGGCCAGAGCATCGTGGAGAATGCCACAAGCTTGTCGCCAGTTTCATCTGTAGGTGGTGTCCCCGATGAGTCGTCGAGGTCCTTGAAAATGAGCAGAGTGCTTGAACAAATCAATGGGAGAATGCCCGGGTTTCGGTATCGGTCGTATCTCACATGGATGGCCCACAGCGCCGTGGCCAGAACAAGCACCAGACGCGAGGCCATTGGAAGAACGGAATGCTGGCCGCGGTTCCAACGATGAGGAAACCCGACCCAAGAAGGGATGCACAGAAGGCTGAAACCCCGTCCTTCTCATGCGCTACTTCCGAAAGCTCGTACTCAATTGTGCCCGTGCGGGATGCCGAGCTTTCCGCTGCGAAGGAAATTCGACTTCCACAATACCGCTTCCGAAGCAGAAAGGGGCCGAACAGGAGAAAAGGGAGGGCTGGAAAGGAGAGCGGGTGAAACAAAGCTGACGTAAGCAGGATGACCGATCCCGTCCTTCCCGCGGTTACATCGCTCATCAAGGTTCACAGACGAGCTGTACGAGACCAAGCAATACATTCCAATCATAGCGGACCTTTGAAATGCCTTTGAGTTGCCTCGCATCTGGTGAAGTTTCTTCTTTCCTCTTTCGCGAGCTACCGGAGAAATATGCTTTGGGCGGGGGCGATGAGCTCTCTTCTACCTCACCGATCGAAATCTAGGACGGCTGATCGGCAACGCGAGTAAACAGCGCTTCTTCAGAGCAAAACGCACTCTTCAGCTGGAAATGGTCTTTACGTTGATTGAAGCCTGCAAGACTTTCCACGCCTATTCGGCGGTCACTACCGCGTACTCCGTGTCTACATACAGAACGGAGAGCGTTCGAACTCTCGCCAGTCGCAGCAGCATGGCACGTTGCAATAGCAACTGTTAGAACACCGTGTCCTGAGCACATTTCTCCGCGAGCGTGTCCCTTTCTCGCCAAAGTATGATACACATCGAGCTCTGACATGTCCACGCAAACGCCATCAACAACTGTCGGGCAATTCGTGGCTTCAGTTCTGGCCATTGTCCTCTGTACCTATCGGATAACTTGGGATGAAGAAAATGGGAAGGAAGCGGCGGTAGAGAAGCTCCGCGATGATAGCATATCCCCCATCTCCAAATTCGCTGATTTTGTGATCACTTTTGCTGCCACTTAGCCACCGCCATTTCTGCTTCCACTTGTGAGCTCCCTTTACTTGCTCATGTCCACATCACCTCCCTCTTTCATGTCCTTTCGTGTTTTCCACTTCTTGGACGTCCTCCGTCTCGTTCGATGTTCTGTTGCCGGCTGTGTTCCACGCCACGTTGCTCTCACCCTCACTCGACTTCATTCCACACTTCGTCTTGTGTCCTTGCTTCCAGTGCAACTTCTGGCACTGCCTATTACAATGGAGCGCAACGTTGCAACGCGCGCAGGCCATGAGAGTCGCATTCTCATTGCCTCTCGCACCGCAGAAAGTACACTCTTTAGCAGTCGGTGGCGACATACACAGAAGCTCGTCCTTAACCCAACCTTCGAGTTCGGCATCGATATCTGCATCCGCCTCGGCGAGGATCTTGTCCCTGGAGTGGCTGGCTTCGGAGACGGAGAAGTCCTGGCCATTGATCTGACGTCGTTTCCAGAGATCGACCATTGCCGCGATGGTGGCTCGGAAGTTTGGCATCATGGTATCAAACCGACCAAAGGCTGTGATAGACTCGCCGCGCCTGGTAAGTTCCTGGCTCTCCTCACCGCCGATGAGTTCCCCCAGGACCAGGAGATGCTGCGCATCGGGGCCGATGGCTTGAGCTACTTGTGCACACAGCATCTGCGCTGCTCCTGGATCGACGTATCCGTTTGAGAGATTCTTTTCGAGCATGTTCACGGCGCTGCAGCTTGGGTCAGTACAGGTGAGCGTCGACCGCCATGGCTTCGACGATACGCACAAAATTCCGAGTTTGATGAGTCGCGCTCGCTCCGTAGCTTCCATGGTCGCCATGGTCGTGGAGTGCTTGATATTTGGCGTTGTCTGGTGGATCAAAGGCGACGCAATCGAGCTCGAGCTTGATGCAGCTTTCTATGATGACACGGCATTATGCTGGTTGCCGTGTGATACCGCAATGACGATATTTGACAAACAAGAGTGTTGACGGCCTGGACGCGGTGAAGAGCTGACGAGAAGAGCCAAGATGGGACTCGCGAGACCTGCGGGAGTGACCTGTCCGCAAATAATGACCAATGTCTCACACTATGCTCCCTGGCATTGTTCTCAAGCCACCACCTTGATATTGCCTCTTCTCTTCATCACTAGTATGCTCGTGCATCTCGCCGTTGCCCTGCTTGGCCTTCTCATGTTTACCTGCGACACTCCCATCCCCTGCCTTGCTCTCGTACGCCTGTCTACACCGCCCCTTGTACTACTCCCGAGTGCAGCTTCTGGCACTTCTCATCGTAATACGGCGCATTCCTGCAGCGTCCGCAAACCATCGGAACTCTACACTTAATCAACTCTTGCGCCACAGAAAGTGCACGTCAGCACCTTCGACTTCTGATCAAGCTCCAGCAAATCTTCTCAACTACACCATGCGCTCAGCCCGTCTCGCCTCGACCTCGTCCGCGGAGTCGGTATCGTACGCGGGAACGCTGCGGAACTCGTTTCCGATCGTGAGACGGTCTCCTTTATGCCCCATGTGCCAAAGATCGACAATTCCTCCGATCACCCTTCGGAACCATACTGGGTCGTACTTGTGCTGAGGGCAGGTCGCGGCAAGCAGGCCGCACGTGGTGAACTCCTGACCGTACTGATTTGGCAATTCGCTGAGCGCAAGCAGCCTATGAGTGCCAGGATCAATCTGTTGGGCGTTCTCTTCGACCGTGTACGGAGTGCCGGGATTGAGGTTGTACAAGTGCTTCTCAAGATGATTCATGGTGCTAAAACTGTTATGTTAGCACACTGCCACAGTAGAAGTGAGGGAGATTGTTAATTCGTTGCCGAGTTTGATGAAGTTCGCACGCTCTGCAGCATTCATGGTCGCCATGGTTGAGAAGTGCTTGGTGTTTGGGTGCGTGGCTTCAGATGTGGTCGATGGAGGAACATGATAGTTGGTTAGGCTGTGGAGAAGGTTGACTTAAGCCTGTTCGCTTGCCATGTAAGTAACGATGAGATCGCAAGTGACGAAGTTTGACAGTTGGAGCGCTCTATCACTTGCAAGTAAGAGCAGAGCTTCCAGAACAAGGAACAATGCATTCAGATACTCACAGACAAATCCGCCTGCTACGTGCCTGTCCCTCTCTCATATGGTGCAATGATCAAGCCACTTCACGGGCGTCATCCTTGATTCCTTCACCGCCGCCCTGCTTAATCCCTCTTCTCCTTGCAGACCGACCGATGCTCCTTCCAGTGCATCTTCTGGCACACCTTGTCACAATAGAGGGCCATCTTGCATCGCCCACAAGCCATCAGGACTCTGCGCTCATGAAGCTCGTCCTCACCCTCATTAGCTCTTCCGCCGCAGAAAGTACAACCCTTGGAAGTGGAGGGCAAAATGCGCAAGAACTCCTCACTCATCCACAGCTCGGTGTGGAAAGCTCTCAGCTGTCCCTCACACTTTACCTCGTGGTCGGCCAAGGATCGTTTGAACAGGGTCTCAAAGTCAGCAGGTCCTCCACTTGCCACTTTTTGTAGCTGTCGACGATCGCCGCGACTCGGAATTTGAAGCCCTTCGAATGGATCTCGTCGAGTCGAGCGCCTGTCGCAACTGCCTCGCCGAGCTTGGTGAAGCTCTTACCATCTTCGCCTCCAATGAGTTCGCCCAAAGCTAGCTTCTGAGCGTCTGCATTGAGGTGACAAATGGTCTTGTCGGGAATGAATGTTTCGGAAGGATCGTGGACCATGTGCTTGGTGAGATGGTTCATAGCACTGCAATTGTGGTCAGTAGATCAACTTCGATACATTTGATGATACGCACTAGTTGCCGAGCTTGACAAGCCTTGCTCGCTCCGTGGAGTCCATGATCGCCATGAGAGGAAGTGAGAGCCGTTGGTTCGGGTTCGCAGGCCTGGGCGAGGTGGAAGAAAGAGGTTCATTTTGGCTGAAGACAAGAAACGAACTTCAGCAGCTGCTGTTTGCGGTTCGAGCAGGCCGAGTTGGTTCTGTTTGCTTGTGGAACTGGATCGACAGCGAGGCCCCACATTGGTCGGTTCATGCAAGAGGAGAGCACCACGAGGAACATTCGTCGGACTTCTCCTGCAAATTCACCAAAGGCATGTCGTCCGAGGGACCACAAGCAAGGATTACATCCATTCCCGTCTCAAAGATCATTCACCTCGTAACCCCTTGAATGAGGAAATGAGTGAAAGTATTTGAAAATGAAAATTCAACAGAAGGCCACAAGGAAACAAACAAGAACCGGCTCATACTCACAACCGCAACGCTTCTTGACCCATCGACAACAACCTGTATTCGCCGCGCGAGCGCAACGCCAGGCCTGCAGTCAAGCGACTCTACCACCGCCACACTGGTTCTCGCCGTTCTTGTTGTCCTCGTCAGTTCCCTTCTCGAGCTCCTCACCATCATCATTCTTACCCACAGTCTTCTCACTCTGCCTCGGCTGCTTCTCCTTCTGCTTCTCCTTCTCCTTCTTGCGGTCCGACTTGTGCGCCATCAAAGCCAGCTTCTAGGGTGATGAGACACGCTGCCACGGTGTGCAGAGCAATATATGTTGCATGCGCAGTGGAACTCCATAGCCGGAGCTACATGCAAGCGGTGACATAAGTAGACAGAGGAGGGTGATGTCGTTGTTGAAGGCAAAGTCGGGTGGACGTCACCTCAGCAAGCGCTCGCTTGGTAATCAGCTCCACTTCCAGCTCTCATCTCAACCTCATGGCTTCTTCCTCTGCACACTTCACACCATCCATCGTTCAATCAATGATCAAAGCTCTTGACACGGCGCATCGTGGTTCAGCACTCTGCAGCAACGACAGCACTCCACAGAGCGCTACAATACGAAAGAACAGCGCGGGCGTTGATGCCTGGATTGTACGCTACACAAAACAGTTCTCCGAGTCCCTCCCCTCGCCGAATACTCCGAGTATAACCCTGTCCTGCACGGCCGCAGCGCTGACGCAGCGTTCCAACATGGTCGAGGGTGTATCGTCGTATTGTCAACACCGGAGCGCCGTATGCAAGGGTTAAATGCCTGCACTTGTATGAACGACTCCGTTCGACACGAATTGACACACCCCGCGGCGCGCCGACACGGCTCATGCGGACGCTGAGCCGGTCAGCAATTCGTATGCAACACAGCCACTTCTAATTCCTTGCCCGGATGTGGGCGGAAGACGTCACTTCTCCGCCTCGTTGGAAGCTGTCTGGCGCAATTTTCCATCCCTCCGGAAGTCCTAAACCATCTTAGGTAAGGACGCCCAGCTAAATCCTCGTGTCAACGACACAACGGACGAGGTAACTTGCTGTCCATACAGTTCGCATCGGGTCCGGTGATTTCCGTATCCCTGGACTTCCTGTCTGCATCGGGTCCCGTGCTTGCCGTGATCCGGCGCAGTACTGCGTCGCTCCGCTGTTCTGCGTAGAACATAAAGGGGCCATTGCCGCGCTGACATCGAGACAGCTTCTTTCCACCAACATCAACATCAATCCATCAAGTTCACGCTCCAAGGCAAACTCTTCCGTACCACCAAGCTTCCCTCCCGCCTACAGAATTCCTGGCTACATTACCAATCATGCGCTTCACGGCCGTCTTCGTCTTCCTGGCCACTTTCGCGGGTCTTGCATCCGCCGGCAGACCATCTGATTGCCCTGCGGAGGCGGCATGGACCGAACCAGACCCCGTTCCGGATTGCGGAAACGCGCCGTATCTCGCCGAGTGCGGGAGATGCGGAGGAGGTTACTATAGATGCAACAATGGGGCTTGCTTAGCGCCTCCGTACGGGCATTAACCGCGATGAACGCAACAAACATCGCCTCGACAGACGGTGCATGATGCGACAGAACCAGATCCAATCCCTCGCCGAAAGGCAGGAGGAGTACCTCAGCTCTGCGCCTCCTCTGGGAGCTACCTGGAAACTTGTTACGGTCCTTTCCGGTCTACGCACCTGTTACGGTCTTTTTCCGGTCTACGCACCTGTTACGTCCTTTCCGGTCTACGCACTTGTTACAGTCCTTTCCGGTCTACGCACCTTTCGCCAGGGTGCCCAGCCAACTCCCGTCAACGACTTTTCCTTGCGGTCCGGACTTCATTTCTACATCGGGTCCTGTTATTCCCGAGATTCTGCGATACAGTACGCCCTGGTTTCCCTCCTCGAAACAGCTGAAAGAGCCCGCCGCGCTGCTGCCACATTGTATATACATGTCTCTTTTTCCATCAATATCAATATCGGTTCTCAACTTCGACCTCCAGTTTCAATCCTTCCATACCATCAGTCCTTCAGACTACAGAAGTATCCCCTATAAAACACCAAGATGCAGCTCACGGCCGTCCTCATCTTCATGACTACCGTTATGCGCCTGCCATCTGCGTTTGCGGATGTCCCAGCGAGTTGCCCGCCCGGGGCCGGATGGTACTTTCCACTCGGCGGACCAGTGGACTGCACATTGGTGCTTGATCTCACCCAGTGCGGGTGGTGCGGGGGAGCCGTCTACAAGTGCAAAAACAGGGAGTGCGTGGCGCCTCCGTGGGGCGAGTTACCGCCCGCGTGAAAGATCTCACAACCATCATCGACTCGCTCGAAACGTAGTATGACTTGTTGTTCTCCCGCACTCTGAACTTCAAACCTGACGAGTCATGCAGTGCAAGACTGGAATCTGTCGCTGGATTTCCTGTCAAGCATCGGAGCGGAAGTCGCGGAATGATTATCTTGCTCGGTAACGTATGTAACGACTGTCGTTTGGGAATGTCCTTTTTTGCGGATCAGGCAGTATCTTGTCGTGGTTCACGGAAGGCGTTTGTCCATAGTCACCAAATGCCATGTCGTGGGTCTCGTCTATCCTCCAGAAGCGTAAGCGCATAGCCACTACAGACACTTTCACAAAGCATCTGGAAAGTTGTACAACAGAAGTACTTGAAGAGACGTGGATAGAGCAGCGGAGCACTTGAGCAGGACGATATACATAACGAGGAGAGGAGGTATGTGTAACAGGATGATAGGTGTCAGCCTTGAAACCAAAATGCTTACGACCTGCGGTCTACTTCGAAGCGCTCGATCGGAGGCAGACGGGAAGATTCAGCCTCAAAGTCCGGCTCGGCGAATTGATCGCGGGCACGGCCGTGCTTGGTGGCCGCGAGGGAATCACCGTCGTGAGCGTACCACAGTATGAACGAACTTCCAGTCAAAAGCAACGAGGGGAAAAGACGTAGCGAGCAACAGGAACTTTGACTGAAGTGTACGTACAAATACATCCCAAGGTTGAGTCTTCCAATCCCGCTTGATGTCTATTTCCTCCCCATTCACAATCGCGACAAAGACAGCATACAGAACGATCAGTGCCCGCGCGCAAACAGTCATTCAGTTCCTCGAGTCACCAGTGAAGTCCATTCCTTTTCGCCACCAACGAGCTTAGAACGGCCGACCGGGCGTTGGACTTGTTGTTCTTCAGTGGCCCTTTGGCGCCACTGGCTGAGGAGGGTTGTCAGCGGAGCTGGCGATGATCCACATGACCCAGAGCTGTTTGAAGTGGCCGCCGTCTCCTGGCTGGTCACATGGCATGGTACCAGACTCATCAATTCTCGGGTGCACCCATCCACCGGTTGCCTTCTCGACTTCTTTCACCTTGTTCACGGCATCCTCGGACAAGTCCCACAAGTCGCCGCCACCGATAAGAACCGAGTTTCCGCCAGGCTGGCCAGGAACGACGACGATACTGAAGGCACCTGTAGGAGTGGGAGATTGCAGTTAGTTGCTGATAATGTTGGGGAGAAGAGACGGAGACTTACAGGAACCATAAGTGCCGACACGGTTCCAGTTGGTACTGATGGTCGTGGTGAAGTCTGGGTTCTTCTTGAATTGATCGACGAGGCCCTGAACGTCTTCTTCAGAGCAGGAGTGGAGACCGTATTGATCGTCGATGTCATAGCTGACGCTGCAATAGTTGGCCCCGTCGTTGCGGCCAGCGTTGGGAGGTGTGGCATAATTGATGGCCGACACAGCCGCGGCGTGCAGGAGGCCTGCGGTGAAGATGGTCTGAAAGTGCATCTTGAGGTTGAAGTTGGTGATTGTTGGGTTGAGTGAAAAGGTGTGTGGTTGGGAAGGGGACGAAGACAAGGCCAGATTCTGCAGATCACTGTCTCTTTATATATTTCGTACCACCGGAGAGGCCGCACCGATACTGTCCCAAGAATAGAACAGAACCTCTGCTCGATGGCGATCGAAAGGCGGGAGACGCCAGGAGCGCCCAGACCTGTCCGGCACATGGATCCCAGTCGAGCAAACGGATGACAGGAACCTGCAGGCGTATCGATCGATGAAGCGGTCGTCCCAACGCTAGAACTATGACGCTTGATTCGGGAGTGTACATGGATGTCCACTGTTGGGAGACAACGCCTATCCTTGTCAGGCACGCGAATTTCGAGCCCAGTGAAAGCCAGTTCCCGGAAGACTCAGGAGGTGAGAACGAGCTAGGAGCCATCCCAAGCTTGTGACTTCTGCATTGCTAGAGCGCAACGCCTCGACGAATGGAGCCAGGTGACATCAATTCCACAGCGAATTAATGGCCGGCCTCTTCCGTCGGGGAATTGGCTGTGAATCCTGCCGCAGACTGTTGACAATCGCGGAGCGTTCTGTGCCCTCCAGGAGCCCGGTCAATCGCGCTGCTGTTGAGCACTGTTGTGTGGTTGAAGAAGTGCATACAAGAGCACCACCAGTCAGAGCTAGCGCCTCATAAGGGGGAGTATGGCCCGATCGTTGTATACTTATGAGACCGGGCAAGACCCTCCCGATACCACGTGCGCCAATCGCTCTTAATCGGGCTTGGGTGAGGCTGCCCTAGGTGGAACTTGTCGATGATGATCACTCGGCACCGCTCTGTCTTCGAAACAGCAACCCTTGTGATGGCGACGTTTTGGCCTGCGAGGAAGACCAGGAGCCGATGCCAGGATGAGCAGGCATCACCCCCGGAGCCTCCCGTGACGGCCGGTGACTGGGGATAATGTCGATGACCCAGATGGGCGAGCTAGAGCCATGTCCTGACGTTCAAAGCCATGACTGGGAAGAGCATTGCTCAAGTTTCGAAACGACCTCAAGATGTCCCCATTGCAAATCTTGATTATCTTGGAAGTCGCCGTGAACTTACAGCGCAGGCATCAAGGCTCAAGCAACCAAAGATCTGGAATGTCGTTCGGTAGCCTGGAATATTCGGCTCATGTACAAGGAGGGCCATTTACCACCTTTTCTGGGGTTCCCGAACAAATGTATCCTGACCTGAAACAAGGCAAGCTGTCTGCAGGCATCTTCCGCGAGCAAGTTGCCAATAACTTGCAAATACCTAATTTGCTCACCACCGCATCGATCCCCCAGTCGTTCACTCTTGCGTGACGTCGAGGGAGGAGACAAGGGCCTTGAACGTTGCGTGGAGGGAGACCTTCAAGGTTAAATAAATGCCGAGGTAGGCTCACACCCAGTACATTCTAATTTCTGGCCAACAGTATGCAAGGTACAAATGCTGATTTTAGAACTCGAGATCTTCCGAACTTTGCCGCATCTCAAATTCATCCAAAGTCCGGCGGTGACTGGCGTGATCATACATCGCGAGATGTCAACAATCGGACGCACTGGGTCTCGAAGCGATGTCAAGATCGCGGCGGCTATCCTGCGCGCAAGGACCTTCGATTCTGGTCGCATGAGGATCATGACTTCAATTCCATGTCGAAGCCGCCACTATCGAAGTATTGATTGGCCCTTGTAGCGACGGTGTTCTGCAAATAGGAATTAGCGCTTACGTGAACAACACGATCGCCACCTTGTTCAGGCAGGTATCGACAATTTTTCCAGGTTAGGCCATGTTTACTTCGCCCTCATTAATCGATTAATCACCATAAGTCGGATTAATAAGGTACTATAATTAGAGGGCGATTGCTGTTCACTACTATAATTAGATTAATTAGACTAATTAACCTAATTATCGTAGAAGGCCGTCGGATTCCCTATTTAAGCGATTAATAGCCGTTCCTTCGAATAAGCGCACTCGACCTTATTAATCTCCGAGATTAATAAGGTCGTTAGCGCGCTATATATATATCGTAGTAATATCGCGTTCTCGTCTATAGATCCGGATATAGCGGTAGAAGAAGAATTCGAATCGGAGGCGGCGGTAGAGGCGGCGGTAGAAATAGCGGTAGATAAGATAGTTAAAGAGGTAGTAGATAGAGCGATTCTTTAAGAGCTAAACAATACATTATTACCTCCGAGGATAGTAGAACGGCTAGTTTATATACGATATCGTCCGCTAGGTATTCGTACTATATTAACCGATCGATTTAGAGGCCCTCGAATAATCTAAGATATCCTTTATAGTACTATAGCTAAGGACGTAACACGCCTAAATAAGGAGGTATTGTAGAAGCTAATAAGGGCTCTTAAAGACTAAGGACTTACCGGTATAGAGGTAAGGCCTAAAGAGTAGGTTATTATATTCCTTTATTATATTACTTATAATAGCCCTTATCGTCTCTTAAGGTAGATCTTCTAGTATTCTATTAACGGCTTCTATCGCTATATTAAGAAGCTCTATTAAATAGCTAGTAAATATATAGAGGTACTAATAGTACCGGACCTTCTATACTACCTACTAAACGACGACAAGTTTATGCCCTTCTTTAAGGACTACCTTAGTGTACTAGATAGCTCGTACATTCCGATTTAGAAGGTCCTTAGTACTAATACTAACAACTACCGTAACCGGAAGGCTAGAGTCTCTTAGAACGTACTAATAGTCTATAACTTCTATATACGATTCGTATATATATTGCTAGGCTATAAAGGATTAGCGAACGATATTACCGTTCTTAATACGGCGTTAAAGAAGGGCCTTAAGGTACCGGCTAGTAGGTACTACCTCGTAGACGGTAGTTATTCGAAGAAGAATCGCTACGTACTAGTACCTTATTAGAAAATACGATATTACCTCTATAAGTTTAAGGCCGCGAAGTAGAAGCCTCGTACTAAAGAGGAGCTCTTTAATCTACGCTATACGTAGTTCCGTAACTATATAGAACGGATCTTTAGTATTAATAAGCTACGCTAGCGTTGTCTCGATAAGGGCCCTAATAAGGGCTATAGTATCCGTTATACGAATAGCTAGTCTCTAGATACGGACATATCGTAGTAGAATCGCGATATCGTATAAGGGCGAGAACGAGCCGTAGAGTAAGAAGGAGTAGGACGCGGCGATAGTACTACTACGTAACGGTAGTAAATAAGGTAGTAAAGGAAGTAGTAAAGGAGGTAGTAAAGGTAGCTCGAAAAACATATAGTATAGTAATTAGTTAGTATTTAGAGGTATTAGAGAGGAGGAAGGCACGGGCAGATCCAATACGCTCTAAGATTCTAAAGTAAGAGGTGCCGGCGTACGCTAAACAACCGGTAGTAGAGGCAATATAGCTTCCTTCTCTTACTTTAC